>JAYESA010000001.1:100784088-100951588 GCA_036927795.1 Iris macrosiphon | reverse complement strand
TAGTAATTAATTAAGAAGAAATAACTTAATTACAATTAGTTAGAGACTTACCAAAATATTCACCCTTAATTATTTCTCACAATCCATCATGGGAGGGCATGTTGGACATTTACATGTTACTTGGGAAAGGGAGAAGGGGGTCAGCCATGTTATGAGCCTCTTCTCTCTCTCTCCACTTTATTTGTTCATCCATTTTTGAGATCCCCAATTCATAGATCCCCAATTCCCTCACCTCTCCATCAATTTCCCATAAATTCACTTACAATTTTCTTCCATTCTCATTCCCCAATGAGCTTTGGAGCTTGGAGAAGCAAGGAACACAAGGAGGAGAAGCCGTAGTGGAGAGATCGTGTCCGGATCGTGTCCACTCGCATTTTCATTGAGAATCCATCTTCCAATTGGTAAATTCTAAATTTATTCTCATTATATCTCCCAAATCATGTATTTGACCAATAGGAATGGGAATGACCCCATGGCATTGGACTACCTATAAGAACAAGTTCTAGATTAATTGGTTATGTATTATAAATTTTATGTGGTAATTTGTGTGTATTTTGGAAGAATTACGAAATTGACACATCAATTGTGTGTCATGAGACCAATTAGGTCTAATTATACTTAAGATCGGGGTTATGGAACTAGGTACGTGTCCACAAATGGATACGTGTAGGCCGTATCACAGTATTTTACGATATGGTGTGATACGGAGCCCTACTTTGGGCATTTTGTATAATTTTTTCCTTAATTCCTATTGTAGATAGTTATAATAGTGATGATACTATATATTTGATTTGTAGTAATGGTTATATTGTTAAAATTATGATTTTGGCTTCTTAGTTGAGGGCTATCACGATTTCCTAAGTGAATACTCTTAGTGTTTGATTAAATGTCTCTAATGTATCATTTAGATATATGAATATTGTAATATAAGTGTTTATACATATATAGATAGATATATTTATATGTGTTTGATTTTAGTGATCAATGTGCATCAGGATTTGAGTGTACCCGTATTAGTGTCCGTGTGTATAAGGCATTAGTGAGTGTGCTAATACCACTTTATACCTGGGTATTAGTTTTGGGTTGGGTATGTGTTCTGTGGTGTGTTGGATGAGGGGTGAAGGGTCGGGTCTGCAGGGGCATTAGAGTACTCTGGTTAAGTAGTAGTAGTAAGGAAGAGGGTTAGTTGATCTGGACAGTGCACCGTATGCACCCATGCCTGAGTGCATGTGCAGCAGGTTATTAGCAGGAGTGGCAGCAGCAAATACAGTGCAACTATAGGGACAACAGTTGCAGTTAAAATTTTGAGCCATTGCAAATAGGAAAAAAAATTGTAGCAGGTGTAACAACAGGCCAGTGAGAGAGTTGAGGGCATGGGCTCAATTTTAGTGCACTACTCTACTATATAGTTAAGTATGGATCAGTGAGGAGTGGGGTGTCCAATTAACCCATTGTTAGTTTTGGAACATTAGTAGTAGCAGTTAGTATAGGTATCATTGTGAGCTAGGATTAGTATCAGTTAGTTTAAGTCCTTGAGTAGAAGTTTATGAGTTAGTATGGTAACAATTAGCTTAGTTATATACATCAGTTATAGTGGCAGTTAGTCTATTAAGGAAATTTAGTTAAGTATATTAGATCAGTCATGTTGTAGTCAGTTAGTGTACAACTGGTTGAATATTAGTAGTAGTTGGTTGAGAGTTATACTAAGGTATTAGTACCATAGCTAAGTTATCAGTTAGATTCTACTATATCAGTTAGTTAGTACTTGTTATATAGTATATCGTATTAGAGTTATGAGTAAGGGGAGTTACATACACTTATATCCGAGCCATGTAGCAGTATCAGTGCATCAATGCAATGTGTGCAATGTTGCATACTAGGACATCAACAGTTCTATTGAACTGTGAGTAGCAGCAGCTAGTGAACTAACCTGCAAACATGTAAAGACTTGGTAATGCAAAGTGTGCATGTGGTTTTATCTAGAGGTGGCAGTTGTGCAAGTAAGTTATTGAGATGTCAGTATAACCTGATACATGAACTTAAGTTGAGGTTTCAATGTAGGTAAGTTAGACTAGGGGTAAGGTTTCAATCAGACAGTTAGGAAGACTTGTACATAATATAGAGAGTACCAGTTTGTACACTGATGAGTATCAGTGGATATACATTATCTAGTGTATCAGTCAGTGTAAAATTAGTTATTAGTTAGTTAGATAATTATATTAGATAAAGTAAATATTTGCCAAGGTATTAACTACACCTATAGGTATTGACTTATATAGCTGATAACTTATGGTAATAACCTTAGAATTACTTAGTATAGCTATAATAAGCTAGTACTAGCTAGTTAGTAACAAATATAGACCAATTAACGTAGTTTGGACCTAGTTTCGCCTAGTATAGTTAACGTGACTTATAAATTAACCTAGAAGCATGCATTAGTATATTTTTATCCATTTCCCATTTATACACCATTTAACTTGATATCTCCTAAATAGAAGTATGTAACACCATCTTGGGCATCGAGAGACACACCTTGCTCAGGACCTGAGGCGAGTACATCTCTCTGTTAGTTTCTATTTCATGATAGTGTATATATCGCATGTTCTAGAACTGTATACTTGATTTCGACACAGTGGTTACATGGACTGGTACTATATGGATCCTGTCAGGAGATGTTATCCCTTACCGTATTCAGTGGGTATTTCTTTACATATATTTTATCGTGTGTATCGGATATTAATTTTAGTGTACTTCATGTTCACACACTGCTCGTGTTCAGTGTGCCCATATTAATGTTCGTAACGTGTCATAATTGGATCCATTAGTATTGGTTGGGGATGGGGGAGTAGGAGTTGGTTATGTGATCAAGCCCAAGTGTATTCGTGTATATGTCGATTATATATCACACGTGTAATCGAGTTACCATATTGTATTCGTATTTAACACAAACCGATCACATAATGAACTTGTACTCAATGTCACATTAGCTAGTTTTATTTATTTTTGCTACTTGCAGATATTCATATTGCTTGTTCTTTATTCCAATAGATTACCTGTTCACTCTAGTTCACTCTATTTCTTATGGCTAATTATCATTTATCCTTTTCTATTATCTGTTATATATGCTCGATTATGTATTTGGAACTGCTTTCAGAGGTATGTACTTCGCTCCAATCCTGACTGGATATATTTTTTAAATACTTGGCTTGTGGACCAGAGTTCCACCTACTATGGGCCACAAGACAGTGTACCATTAGAGGATATCCTTTAGGGCAGGAGGACCAAGTACCAAATGCTGAGGAGGCTTAGACTTCTTGTTTAGACTTTTATTGAGACTTTTGGCATGTATATATATTATTGTGGACTTTTGATTTTATTGTGATTCCTATTTCATCTTCTTATTCTATATCGTGCTTTATCTTCCTTAGTCTGACATTGTGATTGAGTATGGATACCTTTATCATATATCATATTGTTCCTCCGTTTGGAGTTGAGATGACATTGACGGGTACCATATGTATATTATAGGAGATGTTTAGATAATATGATTGACCACGACAATGTTCTACCGTCGATGTTGCGGCATAGGGTGAGAATTACTCACTACTCGTGCCCTTATTCCGGGTGTGGGTCATGACACATTTTTAGTGGTAGCCCATGCAGGTCCAGAGTTGCAATTAGAGCGATATCATAGTAGTATTCATCTAGAGTACCGCTACGAGCCTGTTTTAGGAAATAAGATATAGGCTAAGAGTATACTCAATCACAATTAGGAAATATTTCCAAATATCACTTTTGCTATCCTTATCTATTTGTGCTTTACTTTAAATAATTCTGTCATTCCTTGATGATATCATATCTTACTCAATATTGATTTCTTGTTTCAATCTATCTTCAGGATGGCGTCAAAGACGCGTTTCCAGCGCACAGGATCAGGGTCAGCGAGGTCGGTCACTTCGTCGCCTCTAAGGAAAGCACCAGTAGGTACCATTCCAGCAGCTTTAGTTCAGATGTCCGCTTTACCGATCTAGGTAGGCATTTTTGCAGTAGTTTTTGAGTGTGATCCACCTCCGGTACAGAGGACAACACCAACAGTCTCAGAAGATCTTCCACCTCCATCACCCGTAGTTGATCAGACGCAGATATTTGTGCTCTTTCAGCAGATGATGGAGGCGTAGCAGCGCCAGTCAGAGGTTATGAGGCAGGGCATTGAGAATTCCTACCAGATTGTGCTCACAATAGTCGAGAGAGTTGCCTAGGTCCAGTCACAGGCGGCACCACCTCAGTTCACCCCGCAATAGCCAAGGCCGGGGACTATCAAAGCTTTTAAGAGGATTGGGTCAAAGGATTTTAAAGGCACCGAAGGAATTCTTTATGTTGATGATTGGATAGAAGACATTGAGAGGAACCTGCTACTGGCATAGATTACAGAGAGGTTGCAGGTAGAGGCCGCAAGAGGCATAATGTTTGACATTGTACTGACTTGGTTCAGGACGGACCCTAGGATCTCAGCACCGAAACTTACTTGGAAAGTTTTTAAGGAGCTCTTCAAGGAAGAGTTCTTTCCAAATGTGGTATTTACATGTCTAGAAAGTCAGTTTCAGTACCTCGTTCAGGGAGGTATGACGGTGGATGAGTATGCGATAGAATATTGTAGATTAGGCCGCTTTGTGGAGGGACAGAACCCCAGAGGGAAGGCCAAAAACTTCAGGAAGGACCTGAACAAGAATATCAAATCACATACGAATGGAGACCCCATCGCTACTCTTGAGAAGATTCTGAGGCAGGCACAATAAACAGAGGATAATTTAGAGTTTGGCTCCAAGAGGCTGAGGGACATAGGAGGATCCAGTA
Source organism: Iris macrosiphon (assembly GCA_036927795.1). Taxonomy (NCBI): domain Eukaryota; kingdom Viridiplantae; phylum Streptophyta; class Magnoliopsida; order Asparagales; family Iridaceae; genus Iris; species Iris macrosiphon. The sequence continues at coordinate 100,946,734 of JAYESA010000001.1, read as the reverse complement.
CTAGCACGGGCCCAACGAAGCAGTCTCACTTTTAGCAGCAGCATCAAAGACACTTCCAACAACCGAGGCAGTAGTACCCTATACCCGCTAGAGCACCTGTGCAACAGGTGAACCAGATCCAGAGGCCAGCTATTTCCTGCCCATTCTGCAAGAAGCCAGGATATGGATGGGATGCGTGCAGGATGAGATTGGGCCAGTATTTATTCTGTTTATTAGGAGACCACCAGTTGAGGGCTTGTCAAAGAGCTCCAACTCGTCCAGCTCAAGGCGGGGCCCAGGCACAGAGGTCACCCACGAGACCACCAGCGGGATAGCAGAGAGGGCCTCCTCTACCACCACAACAGCAATAGTTCGCTCAATACCAGCAATAACAAAGAGGTGCCCAACGACAGGGGTGAGCTTTTGCCTTGACCGTTGAGGAGGAGGAGCCAGCTGGTGATGTTATTTCAGGTTCAGTCTATCTTGATTCTTTTCCAGCTCATGCTTTATTTGATTTTGGTGCTTCACATAATTTCGTATTTGTATCTTTTGCTTTGAAGCATAATCTTGTGACTGAACCGTTGGCGAGGGCTTGCATGATCACGACAGGGGGTAGCATTATCCTGGTAAGTAATGTTTGCAAGAATCGAAGAGTTTCTTTGGAAGGCCAAGAGTTGAGTATGTGTCTACTCGTAATGCCACTTTCGAGCTACGATATAGTACTTGGGATAGATTTGTTGAGTAGGCAATATGCTAGTATCGATTAGCATGGAGACAGAGTTTTATTTTAGATGCAAGGAGAGCTAGAGTTTGAGTTCGTCAGAGGGGCAGCATAGCACAACAAGGAAGATTTTTGTTGAGCTATGGTGGAAGAGCAGGAGCTGCCACATCCATTGATTGCAGAGTATATAAACTTCTTTCTAGAGGAGTTGTCGGGGTTTCCACCAGATAGAGATTTTGAGTTCTCTATAGACTTAGTGTCAGGCATAAAGCCAATATCACAGCACGTCTATTGAGTGAACAACAACGAACTAGCGAAGTTGAAGAAGCAGGTGGATGAGTTGTAGGACAAAGGCTTCATCCATTCTAGTTCATCATCGTGGGGTGCTCCAGTATTATTTGTACCAAAGAAGGATGGGTTGGTACATATGTGTATCTACTACAGGGCACTCAACAACCTCATTATCAAGAACAAATACCCATTTCTGCAGATTGACGATTTATTTGATCAATTAAGCGGAGCGAAGGTATTCTCGAAGATAGACTTGAGGTCGGGGTACCACCAGGTGAAAGTGAAAAAGAAAGACATTCCAAAGATAGCTTTCGGGACTCGGTATGGGCAGCTCAAGTTCTTTGTGATGCCGTTTGGGTTGACCAATACCCCGACGGTATTCATGAACTTGATGAATAAGGTATTTTATTAGTACCTGTATCAGTTTGTTATGGTCTTCATTAATGATATATTGATATATTAAAATACCCCAAAAAAGCATGAGAAGCACCTGAGGATAGTTTTGGAGACCCTCAGGAAGGAGAAACTGTATGACAAGATTTTGAAGTATGAGTTCTTCTTTGATAAGGTTAAATTCCTCGGGCATATTATTACTAGAGACGGGATCTCAGTAGATCCGAAGAAGATTTTAGGAGTTGAGTCATGGTCTACCCCGAGTTCAGTAGTAGAGATTAGGAGCTTTCTTGGATTGGCAGGCTACTATTAGAGATTTGTTCTGAATTTTTCCAAGAATACACAGCCGATGTGTAGGCTCACCAGGAAGGACGTAGAGTTTGTCTGGACTGAGGATTGTTAGGCTACTTTTGAGGAGCTAAAGAAGAGGTTGACTATAGCTTCAGTGTTGACGTTTTCATCGGGGACAAGAGGATTTTCTATGTACAATGATACTTCAGGTAAGGGTTTGGGTTATGTGTTGCAGCAGAAAAAGAAGGTGATTGCCTATGCTTTCAGACAATTATGCCCGCATGAGAAAAATTATTCTACCCATGACTTGGACTTGGCTGTAGTTAATTTTGCTCTTAAGCTATAGAAGCACTGCTTGTATGGAGAGCGAGTAGAGATCTTTATATATCACAAGAGCTTTAAATATGTGTTTACACAAAAGGAGCTCAATATGAGGCAGAGGCAGAGGCGGTGGTTAGAGTTGATGAAGGACTTTGACCTTTCTTTGTAGTATCGTCCAAGAAAGGCCAGCGTAGTCGATGATGCCTTGAGCAGGTATCCAGTGGCTATGTATTTGACAAGGGACAAATATTTATTGACTAATTTTGATAGCTTGGGTATTGAGGTTCTAGTTCCTAGAGTCATGACGCAGATATGGGGGCTCCAGGTACAGTCAGAGTTGATGGACCGAATCAGAGCCACACAGTTTGAGGATGAGTCTCTGAGAAGCATCAGAGCACTGGTCCGGATATGATTGGCAGAGGACTTCAGTATTACAAAGGATGGATATTGCGGCATGGTACCATATTATGTGTGCCGAGTGAAGCGTTGTACGAGATGGTTATTCAGCAGGCCCATCGATCTCAGTACTCTATGCATCCAGGGGCCAACAAGATGTATAGGGACATGAGAGAGCATGTTTGGTGGTATGGTATGAAACGGAAGGTGGCTAGTTTCGTATCCAGATGTTTGGTATGCCAGCAGGTAAAGGAGAAAAGATAGAGGTCAAGTAAATTGCTTCAGCCTTTACCCATTCCAGAGTGGAAGTGGGAGTATGTGACAATGGACTTTATATCAGGGCTTTCGCATTCTCCAGGAGGGAAAGGCACGATTTGGGTCATCATAGACAGGTTGACCAAATTAGCTCACTTCTTGCCATTTAAAGTTAGTACATCTACGGAGAAGATCGCGGAGATCTATGTGCATCAGATAGTCAGATTTCATGAATTTTATGTGAGCATCATCTCGGATCGGGGTAGTCGCTTCACATCCTACTTCTGGAAGAGTTTGTAGGCTAGCTTGGGCACCCAGCTCAAGCTGAGTTCTGTATATCACCCTCAGATGGATGGGTAGTCAAAGAGGACTATCCAGACCCTCGAGGATATGCTACGCACCTATATTTTTGATTTTGGAGGCTCTTTGGAGGATCATCTTCACCTGATAGAGTTTGCTTATAACAACATCTACCAGGCCAGTATCAAGATGTCACCATTTGAGGAACTATATGGACGGAGATGCCGTACTCCATTATCTTAGGATGATGTTGCTGAGAGAGCCTTATTGGGACCAGAGATAGTTTTGGATGTAGCTGATAAGGTGAAGATCATAAGGGATAGACTTCGGGTGGCGTAGGACAGACAACGACATTGGGCCAATAGTCACCGAAGACCATTGGAGTTTGAGGTATAGATTTTGTTTTGTATTACTTATGATTGATTGTTATAGTTTGAGGGCTAAGGCTGTATTTTGTACCTGGTTGGCGATCTGGCGTTCTTGAGGATTTCTTCGACTAGGGACATGATTTGCTTTGGTTGAGGTGGGAAGCTTAGTCCAAGGTACATCGGACCCTTCGGTGTTCTTGAGAGGGTCGGTGCAGTGGCTTACCGACTAGACTTGCCGCATATACTAGAGGGAGTGCACAACGCGTTCCATATTGTTTGATAATAAATGAAAGAAATTAAAACTAGGTTTATACGAAACCCTTTCTTTGTTTACAAACAAGAAAAAAAAGTATAATTAATCCTATGCGAGGATGTTAAGTACAAAAATTTAATTCTGAGGAAATATTACTATAGGAGTCTGATCTGCGGTCGATCACTTTGTCCCTTGGACCACACGATGACGAAAAAGTGCTGTAGAAGAAGAAAAACAAGCTTCAAAGACTGCAGGAATTGTTGAATTCTCGTTGCCAAAGCTCTCTATAGGTGCTATCTTGACCTTGACCTCTGTCTGTGACTCCGGAATTCTCTCCACCTTGGATTCGGCCTCTGTTATTCTCTGCCTACTCCTGTGGCCGGAAGTCTCTATTTATAGAGTTTAGTCACAGTAACTGACCAGTCGGTGTAGAAACTGAACAGCGGAGAGAGCTGCACCTTTTACGCGGCAGTTTTAATAACTGCTACCCACGTATGAATGATCTCTTGAATTGGCGTATGACGCATGTCCCATTATAAGATAATGCGTATAATCGCTCATCGAAGATCATGGCATGTAAGCCATGTAGGTAACTGTCCGTCGCGTAGAGAAGATTGGCATAAAGGCCAAATAAGTATCTCGTAGGCGTAAAAGCCATATAGTTATCTCGTTGGCATAAAAGCCAAGTAGCTGTCCGGTTGGCGTAGAAGCCAAGTTCTACGTAAAGCTTGATGCTGCATGGATAGGTAACAAGCGTTAAGATAGCTAATTATCCTTCTTTGACTGAGGTCTTGAGCGTATTCTGGGCCGAATAGCTTTATCACGTACCTTGCATATATAGCCTGAATTGGCGTATTTGGAGGAGATAGCATACGGCGTGCTCCTATAGTTGAAAATAGCCTGGTTGGCATATTTTAAAGAGATAGCGTACGGCATGCTCCTATAGTTGAAAATAGCCTGCTTGGCGTAATATGCAGGGATAGTGACGTGAGCATATTGGACCTAATTTTAGCTCTCCTAGTCATTAAAAGTAGAACCAAACCTCGTGCATTAAATGCAGAGATCTGCCCCCCATCTCGTGCATTAACTGCAGAGACGTGCCTCGAGTTCTGTACGAAGAACAGCTTTTGACGTGGCGGTTGGTTTCGTCTCATCCTGAGCGTAAAGCTCATCTCTGCCTGTGAAGAATAGGCAACGTATTCCTTGAATGCGTAAAAGATGTCTTATATCAAGGGTTATGTCATTAGACGACAGTATGGGTCTCTGTGCAGAATCATCATTACAGTCGTCCTCTCGATCGTCGTGTAGTACTCTTTGTCAGGAGTCAGGTTCACTGCTTCGTCTGACAGGTTTATTCGACGAATGTGAAGAGTTCCTCGTATAACTTCTCGCTGCATTAAAATCAGACAGGTTTTACGCCGAAGTGTCGATGTAGCAACCTTTTTACGTAAAAAAATAGTCTGGAAGTACTGCTTTACGTGGATTATTCTGGAGCTATATTTTAAGAGGAATAGCGCTGAAGCTCTATTGTATGCCAATGGCTCTGAAGTCATATTTTACTCCACCTAGTGTTGGAGCTCTGTTTTACGTGGGCTTCCTGCATGTTGGGGATTTTACACGTATAATTCCCCAGCGTATTTTTTATGCTTCTACAAGACCCCCTTCAAAGTTTTCAAATTCTTCGTAATTTTAAATACTTTGAATGAAGCATGAACTGGTCAATATTTGACTCGTTCTGCGAGGCTGATTTCTCGGCGAATTTTTAGGAATTTGTTGGGATTTGACATGTTCTCTTCTGCCTATATAAAGGCAGGTGAGTGAACCTATTTTTCCCATATTTCCTTCACCACAAAGAGATGGTTGCCGAGATTTGTCAGTCTGACTTAAGAAAGAAGAAGATCATGTTCTTCCAGCATGTAAGGAGTCATAAATGGAGGCGTATTCGAGCAAATGTCCTCTGCAACGATGGATCATGGAAGGATATCATAGCTTCCTTTGCTCGAGATAATCAGCAATTTCATAGGGTGATTCGTCCAGAAGAGAGGAAGGGTCTCATTTGGCCACATAGCTTGCAAGCTGTATTTTCTCCCATTATGGCGCTGGACGAGGGTAGACAGTTTGGCCCTGTCTTCCAGTATTGTGTTGGGTCTGAACCCTAACACAAATCTAGGGCATGCCTGCCATGGCGTATGGAGGGTGGGCTTGCGTAATTGATACATGCCCAGTTCTGTATCCTCCCACCATTAATCATTTTCTTATTAATCGGCCGCGAAAGCCGATTAACTGCTGTAGAAGACGAAAGAGATCTCCACCAATATGAGAACCTGGCACAACAGATTCTCTGCGTGATCTTAAATGAAAATAAGAAATCCTTTATAGAAAAAGGATTTTCATTATATGTAATCATGAAAATAAAAAATCCATTGTAAACTGAATTTTCATCATATGTAATCATGATTAATATACTTGTCTTCTTTTACGCAAGCTGATTTGCCATATTTGCTGTAGGGAAGTCTGAATAATTTTACGCTGACTCTGATAAATGATTATCTGATCACGTCCCGTCTTTTACGCGTAATGGAAGATGCGTAGAAAGCTCTTTAGCATTAAGTTATTTTAAAGATCCAAATTGTCATGCTGTTTTGGACGAGGAGTCGAGTAGAATTTCTGAACTGTCACTTCTTTGATACGAAGAATTCTTGTTCAGACCATCATCTTCAAGAATAGTTTCTCGAAAATCCCTTGAAATAGTGTCACTACTACATTCCGAAAACAGGGGTATTTTCGACTTTTTATATTATTTAATATTATGGTCGTTACAATTAAGTAATTGCATGATAGTATATTTAATTTAAATAATTATGTGATGTGTAATTAAATATAATATTATATACAGTGTTCATTATTTTTGCTAGTAGACTTGACCTAGAAGCCCAGTAGATGAACACCTGTCCGAATTATGAAATTCTGTATTAAATTGTTTTATCTAGAATTTGTTTATTGGAGATTGTAATTAATTACCGTATTTTATTTAATTATTGTGCATTTCCTTTGCTTCGACATTTGGAGCGCTACCCTGACTTTTGCCTTCCAACAAATTTTACAATCTTGCCCTAGACATGCCCGCCTTCCATTCTACTATTTTTGTAACTCATAATTATGCTCTCTGTACCTTATTTCTAGCCGCACAAAAATCGTCGCAGACGTTTATTTAAAATTCCTATTTTGTATCGTTGTGCGTTCCAATCGAAATTGGAGGCAATCTTGACCTATTTTTCGTGCGGCCCAAATTAGGGTAATATCCTGTTCTGAGTCTACTTCATTATTGGTATTGATGACCTGACCTAATTTTGGCCCCATGTACTCCTAATTAATTTTAGAACACAACTTGCATTTATTTATAATTAAATTAAGGATAATATTTTAACCGATTCTGAAAATCCCAATTTAATTCCAGTGCCCTGCTATTCGAGCCCATACCAAACATACAGCGCCCCCTGACCCTACAAAACACCGGACACCGAATCGCCCGCCAAATTTTCGTCATTTCATGCGTCTGTGCAAATACCCAAATTTAAGGGGGGCTAATTTGCACATTTGCATTTTTGGTGTCAACACCCATTTGTTTAAACCAATGAGGGAGCCCTATTAATTTTTAACTAAACCTCACCCTCATCCCCACATAAAATTCTCCATGACCAATCTGGACCACACATTTGATGGGCCAATCCCCACCTTTCATCAACACCCCTCTCCCTATTTAATGTCACATCAAGCCCTAATCCCCAAAAACCTAGGTAACCCCACCCTCCTCAAGCCTCCACAACCGTAGCCCCCTCATTCTAATTTTTCTCCTTCTTCCTTTCTTCTTCTCTTTCCTTTCTTCTTCTTCTTCTTCTTCTTCTTCTTCTTCTTCTTCTTCTTTTTATTTTTATTTTAATTTCAAAAGAAGAAGGGGGGAACACTGTTCACCCCCCACATACTGTGCTTCCCGGCCAGCCCTCCCTCCGACGATCGAGCTCCCTCTCCGGCGTGGTCAGCCACCCTCCGGCCCGAGCCCCCCACGCGACCGGAGCAGCAACAGCAGCTCCCTGCTGCTCTTCTCCCCGCGGCTTCACGAGCCGAGATCGACCCCGGCCATCAGCCGGCCAACCCCCTCGACTCCTCCCTCATCCTCCCTCAGGCGGCCAACCACCACCATCAAGCCCAGTTTTTCCCCCTGCTTCCAATCACCACCACCCTCAGCCGACGGAGCCGACTGCTCCTCCTCTCTTAGCCGACTGCTCTTCTCCCTCCGGTCAGCCAGTGCTCCGGCCCCCCTGCTGCTCGACAACCCAACCCGGCTTCCTCTGTACTCCGGCGCCGGCGCTCCACTGCTCCTCCACCTCTCCATCCGCTGTCAACTCCGGCGGCCCGCTGGCAACCACCCCGACTTCCTGTTCACACCCTCCGGCAACTCCACACAGCCCGGCCACCCGGCCGAGCCCCAGCTTCCCGACTCCTCCCTTAGTCGACCCCATCACAGTGAGTTCTTTCTTCTTCTCCCTCTTCCTTCTTCATGTATATACATATATATATATATATATACATATATATATATATATACATATATATATATATATATATATATACATATGTATATACGTTTATGTATAAACTAATATATGTATTTGAATATATTTAATCAATGTGTAGGTATATGTATATGTATATATTTAATTAATGTGTATGTATGAGTATGTATTTAATTTAATTGGCATATATATATATATATATATGTATATATATATATATTGGTTTATTTTTATAATATCTATTTAATAAAAGTATACTAGTATAATTTAAATTAGTATATGTATATGTATAATTATTTATTTTATTAATATTTAACGTGTATAAGTATAGTATATATATATACTTAGTATATGTATGTATTAATGTATAAATATTGTGTATTACTGTATATAGTATAAGTACGATTTGGTATAATTATAAATATATATTTGATTGGTATAGATACAAGAGTATTTTGGTATATGTATATTTATGCATTTTGTATACATACTTAGTATATTTTAATATGACTTGTAAATGTATATACATGTATTTTGTATACATACTTAGCATATTTTAATATATAAAATTAATATATATGGTAAATATATTGTTCAACCTATAGATATATATATATTATGCATGAATTAAATGGTAAATATATATATTGTATATGTATTTATTTTGGGTGCAAGTAAATATTGTAGGTGTATTTATATACGTATCCCTACTAGATGACCCTAGTTGACTGGAGCCATGCCTGGCATAGCCCTAAGGCCAGTGTATTTCTATTGTGTGTTAGTGTAGCATCTGATATAATATTATTTATTATATAGGACTGTTGGATCCTCCAGACGGTACTCTGGGACAGGACATTGGTTTTACCAGCTAAGGACCCAAGGCGAGTACATTCTCTGATTAGTTTCTAATTCATGATATCTCCTATGTTTCATTGTATCTAGTATAAATATCTACATTTTGACACGTTGGTTACACGGATTGGTATACACGGATCTCGTCATGAGATGTTATTTCTTTTTCATGGTGTAGCTTGTACAAGACTTGTTTCCTTGTTATCTTGTGCATGTACAGACACTGATTTCCGGGGAGACTTGCTACCTCCCTAGGGAATCCCGTGCCATAGCGTACCATGATTGGATCTACTATACCAGTCGGGGGTGGGGAGTATTTTAGTATAGATATGTGATCATACCCAACTTTACATGCATTATAGCTCACCCCACATCTCACGTCGGGTGCGGCCTGACCATTTACATGCTTCATAGCTGTTACGTGTGATTAGCCTGACCTCTACATGCATCATAGCTAACCAACGGTTAGCCTGACCTTACAAGAATCATAGCTAATCACATGTAACCAGCCTGATCAAGTTCCCAAGCCGATCACATGTTTAAGCTAGTACTCACACACTTAGTCATAGGTTTCTTGCTCATTGACATATTATTTCTTTTCCTGCATTTACTTACAGTATTTTCTAGTATTTCTTTTATTGTACATTTCTTGTACCTATACATGCATCTCGTATATTTCCATCTAGAACTGCTACATAGTTTATATCATTAATATAGAACTGCTATTTAGAGATGTACTTTGCTCCTTCCTGACTGGAAAATATTTTCCAGACTATGCCTAGAGGACTGGTATCAGACACTGGTGGACCACAGGGTGAGTAGCTGAGACTTGGATTATGTTGAGTTAGATTATTTACAGTTTAGACTTGTGTTGTATCTTCATTTCTTTTCTTCGATTTCTTATCGTGCTATAGTTGTGATTGAGAATGTTGTTCATTTATTTTTGTTATTCGTGTCTCCTTATGGAGTTGGATACTAGTGTGAGATTGATTAGATAACATTTGACCTAGACAGCGTTCTACCGCCGATGCTGCGGCGTAGGCTGGACGTACCCACGCTCTCGTACCCCTACATCGGGTGCGGGTCGTGACACGTTTTTAGTGGAGGCCCATGCAGGTCAGACTTTGCAAGTTATGCGATGTCGTGGTAGTACGACGTCTTCATTGTACTACTGCATGCCTGCTATAGGACATAGGATATAGGATACTAGGATGAGAGAGGATACTCAATCACAATTTATTTGAAAGATTTCCTGGGATGACCCCATGAGAATCTTATTATAATTTCCAATTTAATTCCTTCGCCCTTGTTTCCGTCCGTCCTCACTCGTTGATATTGAGTTTGATTCTTGTTGACCAGTTGTTAAATTTAATTCTTGGTATCGTTGTTGAGTTAATTTTATATCAAGATAAATTTTACGGGCTAAAATTTACGGTATCATCTGATGACATATGTTGATGAGGACAGTGAGAAAGGTAAAACGTCTACTTTGGTTGTGAAACCTAGAGTTTATCGCAGCCATATTAGCTGTCGTGACGAGAACGTAGGGACCTGACCTGGATGTACATACTGTAGTTATGAAACTGAGAGTCTCTCGCAGCCATACCGGTTGGCGTGGCAAAGATTCTAGATGACATGATTATAGAGTTGCATACCTTAGTTACGGAACCTGTCGTTTATCGCATCTATGCTTACTGGCGTGGCGAGGATTCTAAGTGTCATGATTTCTGACAGACGTGTATGATTATCAGGTTGTATCTTAAATTGGTTCTTAAAGTATCATCTCAACACTTATCTATTTCTGTTATTACAGGACTTTATTTCATCGCTTCTTTTGTTTGCTAGCAGTAGAAATACCTTCAGTCCTCAATCCAGTTCTTTTGAGCTCCTATTCTCTGAGGATTCCTTGTTAAGTATGATGATTAGTGACTTGTAATTATGTCTGTGTCTTGAGTATTAGTATTGACTGAGTGTTGCTTGTGAGTTTGTAAGTGTTTCTTAGTTGGACATGTGAGCAGTAGGCATTAATCTAGAGTTAACCCATAGCGTAGTGCTTTGTAGCAATAGTTCTATGATAGGCGTGTTATAGTTAGTATTGGCACTATAGATAGAGGAGAAAGAGTATCAGTGATGATGATCATTTGGAAGTAATAGTGCAAATAATTCGGGCAGTACAATTTTCGATCACAGTACAATCAGGGATTCGAAGAGTTATCCGAACTCTATAATAGCCCAATGTCTTGAAAGAGAAACTCTTTATCTGTCTTCGCAAAACCCTTGCTTTCCAAAAAACCTTTCTTTTTCGTCTCTTTCCTGAGAACTCAGATTCGCCATGGCACCTAAACAAGCTTCTACTGCTAAGGGAAAGAAGGTCGCTTCTTTATCTCGCTCCACTACTCAAGCACGAGCAACTCCCATTAGGCTGAGCGAGTCTCGATCGGAACACAATGCTCCACCGTCGAGCTGTGCTCCGAACATTACAAGTAAAGACTTCGAGAGGAAAAAACCTTAGCACACGTTGTACGTGCACGCACAAGGTCATCTACTGTGCTAAGAACCTCTTTGAGGAAGATGATGCACAGAGATGTTTTATTATTACGCCCATATTCCTAATGTGTCAGCGTAAGAACTCCAAATTTTTGCAGTCTGGCGTAAAAAAAAAAAAAACTCAGACTGTCAAAATTTGGCGTTTACTACAAACTTTGAATTTTACGTGCTGGATATGAATTCCGACGTAAAAATTCAAATTTTGTTAATCTGTCGTAAAAGCTCAGATTGATAGATTTTGGCGTATACTGCCAACCTTGAATTTTACGCCTCGGAAGTAAATGCCAGTGTAAGACTCCAGTTTTTGCAGTCTTTGGCGTAAAAGCTCAGACTGATAATCTTTGGCGTAAACTGCAAGGGTGTAACGTCCAGTGTAAAAACTGACTTATTTTCTTGCATTATGTAGTGGACTTACAGATCTCTCCTTTGGCTGAAGTTATGGGCTCTGCTGTCGGGATATTAGGCTCAAACTATCTGGAGCATTTATCCCATGTGACATTCCCCATCTCTGGCGCCAATTATCCTGAAGAACGGGGAACCCTGATCTCGTCCCAAGGAGAACGCATGCTGTTGAGTATAATCAGTTGGGAGCCCCTGACATACATAGACGGGACGGAGTATAAGAAACCAGGTTTCTTGTTCGGGGATGTTATCGACAAGCAGTCCCAGACTAAACCCAAGAAGGAGGATTGGGTGTTTACTGCTGAGGGCACGGTCATGTATCTGCCTAGGATGCCCAGGGATTACCCTATCTCTGCATTCTTCCATGCCACACATCCTAGGAAGATGATGTGGGTTCTGACTCTAGATCTTCACGGCCGACCGGGGAAGATTTTATATAACAAAGGATTAAACCAAGGGGCCTATATGAGCAGACCTTCAGGCCCAGTTATGCCCTTTAGGGGATTACTGTTGGGTAGCGTCCCGAGTGAGGATACGTCGCTGATCCAGCCGGTCCAGATATCGACCTTCTGTAATGATTTTATGGGGCAAGAAGGAGTTTACCCTAAAGTCAACCCTCGGACCAGTGGGTGGCTTATCCCCGGGAAACTTCGATGGGCCAGTTTAACTGCCTGGGCCCTAAAGCACTTCCATACGGAGCTGGAAAGTATTAGCTTGTTCGCGGCTGTGAGCACCACAAGTGTTGGGCTGCCTGTCAACCCTAACTTGTTCTTCGCCTTGATGGAGCGATACAACTCGCTCACTGGGACTTTTGTCACTCCGCTAGGTGATTTGGGCTTGGCCCTTCATGAAATGGTAGAGATTTCAATGCTGCCAATGGGGGATACCCCTTATGAGGAGTACGTTTCCACGAATAGGGAGCTGAGGGATACAAGCCCTCGGGCAGTTGCAGTATACCAGGAGCTGATGTGCCACTATCTTGCCTGCACCACTTTCTACAAAGATCCTTCTGATTTGGCTCACATCAACAAGTGGGCACCCTACCTCTTCTTTCATCATGCCAGAAATGCTAAGCCCGACAAGGTTGTAGATAGCAGAGATAAGCCCTTGAACCTTCTGAGCATGCTCAGTGCCAATACGGTCGATGACCTTATTGAAGACGCAGGGGCTCCTGATTATACTCTTGATGAGGAGACAGGGATTATACTGCAGGCACTAAAGCCTTTAGTTATATGAGGCATTGTTGCAAGCCTCTGTCAAGGAAAGCTCAACTGGCTAGCTTTCTTTCTGTCTGGCTACGCCGATGGGTAGTGCCTGGCATCGCGTCTGCGGATCGCATACATCGCAACACCTTTTGGCCCGCAGTACGTTTGGTGTTCGGAGCAAGATTGGGCCTGCTCCCTGCTATGGTGTATAGAATACAAGCTGGCCTGAGGGCCATTACTGATGGGCTGCTAGCTGATGATACACAACGTGAAGGATTTTCCCGAGTGGAATTACCATTCCTATACTTGATGGGATGGTTAATTCTTCACAACCCCAGGGTGATGTCTCCCAGTCCTGCCAGCAGTTCGGGAAATAACTTCTTGTTGAATTACAAGAATTCCTCTTGGAACGTGGCGACCGTCGTAGATTGTCAGCGGGCGTTAAATTTTCCCCATGGTTGGAAGCTCTTCTGCACCGTTCCCCCCGTACATATCAATCAACAGGGGATGAAACTTAAGGATAAGGGCCATAGGAGGACCATTCTTTCTCCTGAAGCCTTCTACTGGTTGGTCTGCATTAGACCTTCCCATTTGCTGTACAGAAGTGAGGACCACTGCTACCTGGAACCTTATTTTCCCAGTCGGTTCGCCAGGCAATTTGGGTATGACCAGTTGCATGTGGGGAATCCATCACCAATTTTAAGTCCAAAGGTGGACTTATTGATGGAGCCAGAGGATGGCGGTACTTCATTACGGGCTGTACGGATGCAACTTTTGTTGTGCCCGCGACTTCTCTCTCCATGGAGTTGCGTATTTTGCACTCGTACGAGCAGTTCTATGCGTCTATCAATACCTTTCATCGCGATTTTGATGTGCATGGAAGTTCCAGGATGCCCTCCCATAGGTCTATCGCGAGGGAGGAGGTTTTGTCTATTTTTTCAGATGAAGATGAAGATACCGCCGGGGCAGACGAGTACTTGTTGATAATATTGAGAGGCGTAATAGCTCCGCCAGCAGAGCCTCTCGTTATCCCCCAGAAATGGAAGGCTTCCACTTTGAAAGGGCCTAACCCCGCAAGAAGAAGATTTCCAGAGGTCCGAAAAGGGCTTCCACCAGAGGGGCTTCTAGGAGCGAGCCTATCGTTTCTCCTGTTGGGGATGATTCTTTGATTAGAGGTCCTTCGCCTTTTAGAGAGGGAACCTCCATAGTTCCGGCTGACAGTGCTGGAGATTCTTTGTTCGAGATCGCTGCTGCTACTACTACTTCTGGTAGTGCTACGAGATCACCTTCAAGGCCGAGCCTATTAGTAATACCTTTATCCAGACAAATAATGGGGATAACCCTTCCTTCGTCTGTAAGTATTTTCAGCGAGATTCCACCCGATGAACCTCAAGTGGATTTGGGTGAAGACTGGGAAGACTACCCGCCAGTATCAATTGGTGCACCCTCTTCTCCAGGTATGACAGCTTGTCTAGCATCATTAAGAGATGACTTAGCTATTCAGGCTGCAGACACAACATACATGCCATCGACGATGGGTAAATGTTGTCTTTACGCATCCTTTAGGAAAATTAACATCAAGCTGATATTAACTTTCTCATGTCTTCTTTTTAGGCGAAGACATCTCTGTGGAGGGCAGAATTGACGTAACCTTTGACTTTGTTGTGGATCCTGCCGATGAAACAGCGATGTTTGATACCGAAGAGGCATACTTAGAATCTGCTGATCCTTCATCCGCAACATTTTTGAGTTTTGTCTCGCCAACAACAGTTCAGATATCCTCAGAGGAGGATAAGCTCGTCATCACGACTGCGCCTCTTTTATTGAGTTTGCCAGCAACTTTAACAATCGCTGGTGTACCTTCTTTTGTGGTGCCATCTGTAGAGGCAACAACTGTGGCAACATCCTCTGCAGTCATTCCTGAAAGGCGATTTCCTGGTATCGCAGCCACTCCTAGCGTGCATCCGGTCTTCGATATGCTGATTGAATAATATACCATCCTATTCTACCGCAGTTTGAAGGAGTTGATTTCCATGGTGCTGGAGAAGAACTTGAGCTTTGATAATCTGCTGACGTCTTCTCAGCTTGCGATAGCGCCGATCAGAAATTTCAACGACGCTGGAAGAGCTGATGTGCTGGAGCAAATAGTTAATGGTTTAGAACAACCTATTAACGAATATTTGCAATTATCTCGAGGTAGCGTCGATGATATGGTTCAGGCCGAGTACGACTCTTTGACTGTGAAGCTTGCTAAGCAGATGGAATGTTTAAACAAATCCATCCTGAAATAGCAGCAGAAGATGGATGAAGAGCTGGCTGTCTTGGCAGA
The DNA here is from genome assembly GCA_036927795.1 of Iris macrosiphon. Lineage (NCBI taxonomy): Eukaryota > Viridiplantae > Streptophyta > Magnoliopsida > Asparagales > Iridaceae > Iris > Iris macrosiphon. Next base: position 100,931,257 of record JAYESA010000001.1, on the reverse strand, counting down.
AGTTATCCCTCAACTAACCGAGTGTGAGGTCAAAAATGAGGGAAATGACGCTAGGGTTCGCAAATTGGAAGCTAAACTCACTTAGGCAAAGGAGCGGGCTCTCAAGACGTTTGCAGCTCGAGATGTGCTGAAGAGCCGAATGGATTCAGCTCAGCAGAATTTGGCACATGCGGGAGTCATCCGCGCCGGTTTTGTTCATGCTCGGTCCGAACTATCCCTCTTGAGTGATGATGAGGCACGACTGGAGCGGGCTCGCGCTAACATCTTAGACTCCAGGAATGAGAGGATGGCTGCTTTGGCATGACAGATTAGGGATTTAACTGCTCCTCCCCAATAATATACTTTTTTGTTTCTCCTGTAGTTTCTTAGAGATAATAAAGATACATTTTCTGACTTTGTGGACCCATTACTTTAGAATATGATAGGCTAAGATGAAAGTGATATCAGAGGTATCATGAACATGACATACTTTCGTTAAGGTTTTGCTGAATGTAAATCTATTCAGAAGTAATATGAACCGGATAGAGTATAATCCAACTAAATTTGTATACTAAACACTATCAGAGGTAATATGAACATGATAGGTTTATAAATTAGCTAAGCATATCCATTAAGAGGTCATATGAATCTGATAGAATATGATCCAACTAACCTTTGTGCATGGTATCGTCAGAATAAGATCTTCATCATACTCCGTTAAGTAAAGAAGATCAAGTATAGTACTTCTTCGAGAATTTTGTGTTGATAGGAGCCATTACCAATTTTTCATATGGTTTGGCTAATTTGTGAGCGCCATTTGTAATCATACAAGGGCCCTCCATTTCTTTATGATTGTTTGTGCGAACTTTGGACATCATACCAGAGGTAATATGTACGTAGTATAATACCGTGTTTGTTGAGGACATCCCACTGGGGGATTTTTGGTGGACTTATTATTTATTGTGCACGTTGAGTGCAAATAATAAGTTCAAAACAAGCCCAATAAGATGATAGGTTTTATGGCTGGTGAAGACATCCTGCTGGGGATTTTCTTGTGGACCCATTACTTTTTGTCCATGAGAGTGCAAGTAGTAGGTTTGAGACGAGTCCTGACAGAGATAATATAGATGCGGTAAAATATGACTCTGTGGGGGATGAACATAGACAGACTCTTTCTTCGCTGGGGAAAATGAGGATAGTTTAGAGGTAATATGGACATGAACAATTCATCTCCATTGCGGATATTTCACAGGGAGGTCTTTGGTGGACCTATTACTTCTTGTGCACGTTAGTACAAGTAATAAGTTTAGGACAAGCCCTTCCAGAGGTAATATAGACGTGGCAGTTTTTGTGGACTTAACACCACTGACGTACTTAAAGTTAAGTATGGGTGTTAAGTAGAGATGACAACCGATATTAGAGATAATATGAATATGATAATCGATAGCCAAAAACTCGAAAGGTTTGTTCAGAGGTAATATGAACATGACAAACTTTTGAGTTGTGACTCAACTGGGGATAGAGGTATACATCTGCTCAGAGGTAATATGGACATGGCAGGTTTTTTTTGTTTTTGTTTTTTTGTTTTTTTGTTTTTTGGACTCAGCACCACTGGCGTACTTAAAGTTAAGTACGGGTGTTAAATTGAGATGACCACCGATATCAGAGGTAATATGGACATGACAATCGATAGCCGGACCAGGAAGATTTGTTCAGAGGTAATATGGACATGACAAACTCAGCCTGAAAGAAATATTACGACAGCAGTTCAGAGGTAATATGGACATGAACTAATGTCTGAAAAACTCATTGAAGAGTGATTAGTTGAGTGTGGTCTATCCAAACATGAAGATAGACCCAGGATTATTCTACTGGGGAAATTGATGGGATGACAGCTCAGAGGTAATATGAACATGGCAAGCGTCTAATGAGACTGATTTGAATAGTCATTGCGGGAGTGTGCAAGTAGACCAAATGATTGCTCCGCTGGGGGGAATTTTGAGGATCCACCATCCATTGCGTATTCGGGAATTTTTTATACGGATGATGGCTCTTTACAAAAAATTGTGACGAAGGAGAAAATGTTGCACATAGGCATTTGCTGGGGATGCCAGATTGTTGAACATATCTATTCAAAGGTCATCTCAATATGATAGAATATGATTCTCAATCTTCGACGATCGAGAAAATATTGCTCATAGACACATGCTGGGGATGAATAACCAAGAATTAATTTGTTCATCTGGGTTGTAGACTTATTACCCATGGCGTACTTCAAGTACAGATAATAAGTTGAAACGACTAGCGCTATCAGGGGTTATGCGAACGTGATAGTAGGAAGTCGAAGAGAAGAACTTGACTCAGAAGTAATATGGACATGAAAAAAAAATCTTGAAAAAATCTTACTCAGAGGTAATGTGGACGTGGTAAGATATGGTGGGGGTAAACAAAAACATGGAGGTTTGCTCAGAGGTCACTTGGATATGGTAAATTCAGCTGGGGGTGATTTGGCTGATTGTGGATATACCTGAAGAATCCGTTGGGAAAACTTTTAGGGACTCATAATCCGGTACCTCTTGAGGGAGCAAATTGTCATGTTAGAGTGAAATCAATTTGCAGTGACCGTTTCGTTTATAAATACAAAGTGATGACTTTGGCATCAATTAACTCCTAGATTTTCCTTTTCAGCACATAACATGCCTTCGTGGGATGATAAATATACCGATGAAAGAGACAATAATCTGGGTCATCGACTTTGCTGGCCCTCTCAGGGTATTTGATGTTGGGTAGCCGAAGTTTATTTTTCTTTATGAGTATTTTAAAGATTTCAGTGATATCATCCTCATTGAAGGAGAAAGTCCTCTTTGGCTTTCGAACTCCCGATACCTGAGTCGTACGGTCCTCAGGAAAGATGGTCACAGTTGCATCATCTTTGGACTCAGATGGAATTCTACCCCCAGTTTTGGATGCTGTTCTGTTTTGTCGAGAGAGACCACCCCCAGACATGTCGTTGTTTGATTTGCCTTTGTCTACAGAAGTTGATTTAGAAGGACCTACCTCTGGTATTATAGGATCAGACTCTAGAGGTTTGGAGTTTGCAAGAGATGTGGTAAACCCTAACCCAAAATGATTTCGTTGATAGTATAGATCACCATGCAACGGTATTCGTCTGCCTATTCCATAGTTGAGGCCTCGCTTCAACTTAAGATCATAACCGATATTTTGCATAATCCTTAAAGCCTGAGGGCTATATCTGTGGATTTACATTTTTCCAGCAGCAGACTCGCAAGATTCTTCTTGTACAATCAGTCTATTCCACATTCGACCGAAGATTATTTGATGCTGATCGTTGCGAGTTGGTGGAACAATAAAGATAGATTCTTCATGTGGCCCATATATCATAAAGATGTTAGGTGTTGACGCTACTTCCCACATGATCTCCCCACGCTTGGTAGTTAGGGGAACTGAATCCTGGTTTTGACCCCTGTCTTTGCGTTTCTGGTTCAAGAAATCATGCAAATCAGGGAGATTAGCAGAAGAAAAAGAAGAAGGCTTATTCTGCCTTTTTACATCAGTGGGCCTGTGGAGATTAGGAACTAGAACACTTTCTCTGCCATATGAGTAGAGCAGTTCAGCCATATGAGTAACACATGATCCAAGAGGAGCGTATTTTTTCATGAAATAGGTCTTCTTTATGCCGATGGGCTTATCCTGGCATAATCTGTAGCTTCGCACAGGTTGGCGTAAAACTGAGGAAGTCCTCAATCGGCCGTCAGCATTCCGCGTAATCTGAAGAGTGGGCAAATTCTTCTCTTGATGGCGTAAAAGCCGAGTGGTCGGGAAATCCGCCACTTGTTTTCCCTTGCGATGATTGCAGGGATCATCTGCCTCATCGTAGATGGGAGATGTATTTTTACGCGTAGGGCACGTTTGGAATTTCTGAATTGGCGCTGAGGCCTTGTCAGAAATTTTGTCTGCCACGTCACAGACGGGAGACGAAGTTTTACGCACGGGACGCGGTGTAGACTTCTAGATTGGCACTATGGCATTGCCAGAAGCTTTGTCAACCACGTCACAGACGGAAGACAAAGTTTTACGAGCGGGGCGCGGTGTAGACTTCTGGATTGGCACTAAGGCATTGCCAGAAGCTTTGTCTGCCACATCACAGACGGGAGACAGATTTTTACGCGTAAGGCGCATAGGTTGCAATGTCACAACCTTGTTGGTCGGAGAGAGAGAGCCTGTAGGAAGTGTAGAGGATGTCCGGGGCATCCATACTTTACGCAGCTTCATGTTGTCTTGGACAGAGAGAGAATGAGAGCCACCCCCTGCGTGGAGCATATCTTCATAAGCAGATTGGTCGAATTGGACGACCAAAGTCTTCTTCGTTGATCCGACGGATACTGCATCGTGTTGAGCAATGGCTTTCTCGTCAGATGAGAAAGTAGTCCCCAACAGAGTCGCCATCTTGTATTTGATAATAAACGAAAGAAATTGAAACTAGGTTTATACGAAACCCTTTTTTTGTTTACAAACAAGAAAAAGAAGTACAATTAATCCTATGCGAGGATGTTAAGTACAAAAATTTAATTCTGGGGAAATATTGCTATAGGAGTATGATCTGCGGACGATCACTTTGTCCCTTGGACCACACGATGACGAAGAAGTGCTGTAGAAGAAGAAAAAGAAGCTTCAAAGACTGCAGGAAAGGTTGAATTCTCGTTGCCAAAGCTCTCTATTGGTGCTTTCTTGACCTTGACCTCTGTCTCTGACTCCGAAATTCTCTCCAACTTGGATTCGGCTTCTGTTATTCTCCGCCTACTCCTATGGCCGGAAGTCTCTATTTATAGAGTTTGGTCACAGTAACTGACCAGTCGATGTAGAAACCGAACAACGGAGAGAGCTGTACCTTTTACGCGGCAGTTATAAAAACTGCTACCCACATATGAATGATCTCCTGAATTGGCGTGTGACGCGTGTCCCATTATGAGGTAATGCGTATAATCGCTCATCGAAGATCACGGCTTGCAAGCCACGTAGGTAACTGTCCCTCACGTAGAGAAGATTGGCATAAAGGCCAAATAACTATCTCGTAGGCGTAAAAGCCAGATAGTTATCTCGTTGGCATAAAAGCCAAGTAGTTGTCCGGTTGGCGTAGAAGCCAAGTAGCTGTCTGGTTGGCGTAGAAACCAAGTAGCTGTCCGGTTGGCGTAGAAGCCAAGTTCTGCGTAAAGCTTGATGCTGCATGGATAGGTAACTAGCGTAAAGATAGCTAATTATCCTTCTTTGACTGAGGTCTTGAGCGTATTCTGGGCCGAATAGCTTTATCACGTACCTTGCAAATATAGCCTGAATTGGCATATTTCGAGGAGATAGCATACGGCGTGCTCTTATAGTTGAAAATAGCCTGGTTGGCGTATTTCAAGGAGATAGCGTACGGGGTGCTCCTATAGTTGAAAATAGCCTGGTCGGCGTAATATGCAGGGATAGTGACATGAGCATATTGGCCCTAATTTTAGCTCTCCCAGTCATTAAAATTAGAACCAAATCTCGTACATTAAATGCAGAGATCTGCCCCCATCTCGCGCATTAACTGCAGAGACGTGGCTCGAGTTCTGTACGAAGAACAGCTTTTGACGTGGCGGTTGGTTTCGTCTCATCCTAAGCGTAAAGCTTATCTCTGCTTGTGTAGAATAGGCAACGTATTCCTTGAATGCGTAAACGATGTCTTATATCAAGCTAGACGACAGTATGGAGCTCTGTGTAGAATCATCATTACAGCCATCCTCTCGATCGTCGTGCAGTACTCTTTGTCAGGAGTTAGGTTCACTGCTTCGTCTGATAGGTTCATTCCAGGAATGCGAAGAGTTCCTCGTATAACTTCTCGCTGCATTAAAAGCAGACAGGTTTTATGCCGAAGTGTCGATGTAGCAACCTTTTTACGAAAAAAAAATAGTTTGGAAGTACTGCTTTACGCGGATTATTCTGGAGCTATGTTTTATGCGGAATAGTGCTGAAGCTCTGTTGTACGCCAATGGCTCTGAAGTCATATTTTACTCCACCTAGTGTTGGAGCTCTATTTTACGCGGGCTTCCTGCATGTTGGGCATTTTACGCGTATAATTCCCCAGCGTATTTTTTATGCTTCTACACATGTGTCACAGTTGAGGCAGTACGTACCAGATCTTAGCCATGTACTAGATCACTCGAAGATCGAGGTTGGTCCGACTCTCAGCTACCCAGAGCAGCCCATGGAGATTCTGGATCACAGGGAGAAGATGCTGTAAAACCAGACGATTCTTTTGGTATGGGTATGCGTCGCATGGAGGCATCACTCGCCAGGAGAGAATACCTGGGAGCGAGAGGTCAAGATGCGCGAGCGATATCCTTATCTGTTTAAGCCGTGAGGTATAATTCTTTCTTGCTTGTATTGATTAATTTTGGTAGTTACTTTCTTCCTTAATTTTAAGGGCAAAATTTTTTCTAAGGTGGGTAGAATTGGTACCCTCACTTTTTTAACTAGGGATAGTTTAGCAATTTGGAATGTGTATTTAATTTTTAGGAAAAATATTATTTATTATTATATTATATATTTAATTGTGCCTTGTATTATTTATTTATTTATTAATTAGTGGACTAGCCTATTAATTAGATTTGACACTTGTGAACCAATTAGACTTGTTATTATAACTAGTGAGCCCAATATGGACCCAAGCCCATTAGACTATTCACACTAATTAATTAAAAATAATTAGCTTAATTACAATTAGTTAGAGAATTCCCATAATATCTACCCTTAATTATTTCTCACAATTAACCATGGGAGGGCATACTGGACAATTACATGCTACTTGGGGAAGGGAAAATGGGGCTAGCCATGTTATGAGCCTCTTCTCTCTCTCTCCACTTTATTTGTTCATCCATTTTTGAGATCCCCAATTCTTAGATCCCCAATTCCCTTACCTCTCTATCAATTCACCATCAATTCACTTACAATTTCCTTCCATTCTCATTCCTCAAGGAACTTTGGAGCTTGGAGAAGCAAGGAACACAAGGAGGAGGAGGAGGAGGAGCCGTAGCGGAGAGATCGTGTCCGGATCGTGTCCACTCGTATTTTCATTGAAAATCCATCTTTTAATTGGTAAATTCTGAATTCCTTCTCATTGTAGCCCCTAAATCATGCATTTGACCATTAAGAATGATCCCATGGCATAAACTACTTATAGGAACAAGTTCTAGATCAATTGGTTATGTATTGTGAATTCTTTGTAGTAATTTATGTGTATTTTAGGGGAATTACGAAATTAACACATCAATTGTGTGTCATGAGACCAATTAGATCTAATTAGACTCAAGATCGGGGTTATGGGACTAGGTACGTGTCCACAAAAGGAAATATGTAGGCCGTATCATGGTATTTTGTGATACGGTGTGATACGGAGCCCTACCTTGGGCATTTTGTATAATTTCTCCTTAATTCCTGTTGTAGCTAGTTCTAATAGTGATAATACTATATATTTGATTTGTAGTAATGGTTATCATGGAGAAATTAGGATTTTGGCTTCTTAGTTGAGAGCTATCACGATTTCCTAAGTGAATACTCTTAGTGTTTGATTAAATGTCTCTAATGTATCATATATATATATATATATATATATATATATATATATATATATATATATATATATATATATATATAATATTTAATATATATTGTAATATAAGTATTTATACATATATAGATAGATATATTTATATGTGTTTGATTTTAGGGATCAGTGTGCATCAGGATTTGAGTGTACCCATATCAGTGTCCGTGTGTATCAGGCATTAGTAAGTGTGCTAATACCTCTTTATACTTGGGTATCAGTTTTTGGGTTGGGTATGTGTTATATGGTGTGTTGGATGAGGGGTGAAGGGTCGGGTCTACAGGGGCATTAGAGTACTCGGGTAAAGTAGTAGTAGCAAGAGGAGAGGGTTAGTTTGTAATTGGACAGAGCACAGTATGCACCCATGCTTGAGTGCATATGCAGCTGGTGATTAGGAAGAGTGACAACAGCAAATACAGTGCAACTATAGGGACAATAGTTGTAGTTGCAGTTTTGAGCCATTGCAAACAGGAAAAAAAATAGTAGTAGGTGTATACAGCTGGCCAGGGAGAGAGTTGAGGGCATATGCTCGATTTCAGTGTACTACTACACAGGTAAGTATGGATCAGTGAGGAGTGGGGTATCCATGCAACCCATTGTTAGTGTAGGAACATTAGTAGTAGCAGTTAGTATAAGTAATTGTGAGCTAGGATTAGTATCAGTTAGTTTCAGTCAATGAGTAGAAGTTTATTAGTTAGTATGGTAACAATTAACTTAGTTGTATACATCAGTTGTAGTGGCAGTTAGTTATTTTGGAAATTCAATTAAGTGTATTAGATCAGTTATGTTTTAGTCAGTTAGTGTATCAACTGGTTGAATATTAGTAGTAGTTAGTTGAGAGTTATACTAAGGTATTAGTAACATAGCTAAGTTATCAGTTAGATTCTACTGATAGCAGTTAGTTAGTACTTGTTATATAGTATATTGTATTAGATTTATGAGGGAGGGGAGTTACCTACACTTATATTCGAGCCAAGTAGCAGTATCAGTGCATCAATGCACTCTGTGCACTGATGCACACTAGGACATCAGCAGTTCTGTTGAACTGTGAGCAGCAGCAGCTAGTGAACTAACCTACAAACATGTAGGGACTGGGTAATACAAAGTGTACATGTAGTTATCTTTAGAGGTGGCAGTTGTGCAAGTAAGTTATTGAGGTATCAGTATAAACTGATATATGAGCTTAAGTTAAGGTTTCAGTGTAGGTAAGTTAGACTTGGGGTAAGGTTTCAATCAGACAGTTGAGAAGACATGCACACAATGTAGAGATTACCAGTTTGTACACTGATAAGTACAACTCTGTCTTTGAATCAAAGTGATCCTCCATGCGCGCCTCCAAACGAGACGAGGATGGAGATTTGGATAGACTGGCCAACGAAGTTAGTTAATTAGTTAAAGATTTTTCCAAATGATTATATCAATATATTCATGAATTTAATTATCGTTGTATAGATATTGTCCCACGGCGGCACAGAGAACACTGGGAGTGTTTTTGAGCTAGAACTATGGTGAAACATGGATCAACTACTCATATGCTACTGAAGATAGAAAGGCATTCTAGTTTGCCTACTTAAAGGTAAAACTATATTTTCTTTTAATATAAATAATTATTTATTATATAATTCTCTATTTTACTTCTTGTAAAAAACCTATTTTTATCTACCACGCCGGGCTGAAAAGATCGAGAAGAAGATTTCTGCCGTCACTTCATGATCGCTCCGTAAAACTGATCGACGGTTGGATCACGCTTGAGTAGTGGACTGCGATAAAGGCTAGATTCGACGATCCCAGATATAAGAAAAGGTCGGAGAAGGCGAAGGCCGTTAGGTCAAAGGCATGTAAGTTGTGTGGTGACTACATTTCTATGACGAAACATTTTTGTCGTCTTGTATGTATTCTAATAAGTATATATATTTTAATGAAAGTAGAATAAAATATTTAATTTTAATAACAAACAATATATTTTTAACAGGTACATAAAGGTAAGGACGCCAATCTGGTAACCGTTTTCTTACCACCCATCGAAAGGACGAAAAGCTCATCGATGAGAGGGCCACGCAGACCTATGTATGTTTTACAACCTTATATTAATTTTAATATAACTTGGTAAATATGCAAATAGATTATAGTTAGTAATAAGTAGCTTAGACATTAGCAACTACTTTTCTTGGACAAATATCTTAGGCTACGTGAGCGGGCGACTGCTAGTGCGCCTACAGAGGGAGGGGCTGGTACTTCCTCGCAGCCCTCTTCAGCTCCGTCGGGGGACAAGCTCTGGATGACTATTGTTGGTGGTCATCAAAGGGGTACATACTACGGTATGGGATCCTATGACGCCTTTGTTGCGACATAGTTATCCAGGGCCCCCTCTGCTAGTGTGTATTTCCCACAGCCCACACAGGAGTCAGTTCGAGTCTCGAAGAGCGTTGCCTACCTGGTTGTTGATCTGTGTGATGAGATGCTGCAAAGGATTGTGGAGCATCCCCATCTCATTCAAAGACTGACGATGTGACGCTCATCGCACGATTGGATATGCTCGAGCGCAACATCACGGACTTGAGGGCTCTAAGCGAAAGAACGGATCGTAGCGTTAATTATCTTGTTACGTCGACAGATCATAACGTGATGGAGATCCAGGGGACGCAGGTCACCATGGGCGATCGACTGACGATGATGCAATGGCTCAGAACAGTATCATGACACTGGTATTTGCCATGGATTCATACAATGCTCGACTGTTAGCATTGGGGCAAATACGTCCTCATGTTTTGTCGGCATCGACATCGAGTCCACCGATTACACTGCCTCATCCCTCATCATCGGTGATGGTTTCACAATAGCAGTATGAGTTCCTTCTATCCCAGATGTGCGGCTATGTTCCTCCTCCTCCTGATCAGCAGTAGTCCTTGTTTGGAGAGTTTTCATTGTGTTTGTTTGTATTGGCCCATTTTTTGTTCTTTGATCTATTTATTTCATACTTTTTATTATATTCTGAGATGCATCTGACACTTATTTTAAATTTATTCATCGACTCCTTGGGACGTATTTAGTGTAATGTAAGTTTGTAGATTTTTTTCTATGTGTGTTTAGTTTATTATTCATATTAACTGTATGTAAATTTACCAATGTTGAGTGTTCCATCGAAGGGGCCGACGAATCCAGGGAATTAAATGGAGGGTTGCTCCGGGTCAATTTATATAAACTGTGATTTTATAACTGTAGGTAAAGTTTTGTTGGAAAATATTATACAAACTGCATTTTTTTTAAATTTTTTTTACAATTTAGCGATGTTTTGTTACGTTATCCGACGTGTAGCAACGTAAGGTTACATCACTAACATGTATTGGAACGTCGCTAGCTTTTACCATGGACGTCACAGAATGTCGCGACACGTCGCTAATAAGCTGACATTGCAAATTTTGCCATGTCAATATTGTTGTAGCAATACGTCGCTCATAATGTCACTAATATGGTGACGTTTAGCTAAAAAAAAATTATGTCACTAATTTACTAACGTCGCATCGCTAGATGTCGCTAATGTCAAAATAATCTGCGATGTCAGCACGTCGCAAATATACGTCGCCATAGCGATGAATAGCCACGTATTTGTTGTCAGCGGCCATGAAATACGCGACAACACCAAAATGTCGCTAACGTCGCTAATTAATTTTAGCGACTTTTTTTTACCTATTAGCGACGTTTTTAGGTGTCGCTAATATTTATTAGTTTTGTAGTGACAAGTTATCGTCTTTCTTAACATCTTTGTTACTTGGTAATAGCCTTTTCTAACTTCTATGCATCATCCGTTATTGGAACAGTTTGTTCAGAATCTGTCAACTCGTAATGGACGTTTACGAGTTAAAGATTAAGACTGATTTTTCTCTTCCAGATATTGAAGTTCTCCCTATCAAACTTCTTAAGTTTGTGAAAAGTTGTATCGAGAAGACTTGCGCGATTCTCTATCTTTGTTGTTGGATCTTGCTTTAAGATTATTATTTTCGAGGTTACAAAGATGGATCGAGATTGAAACAAACTTAGATCAAGAATCGATTAGTGTCCTTATTGGTCTTATGTAATCAGAATACAATCTTCCTGAAAATCGAAACTTAAAAAGAAGATTGCAAAGAGAAGAAAGTAGTTTATGTTTATGTTTCTATTTACTTTTTTTTGCAAGTTTCGAATTCCCAAAAGTTTGTATTCCAGTTAATTTATAAATAATTTTATTTTTATTATAAATATTATTATGATTTGTGGATTGAATTCGGGCGCCCAAGAAGACTGGGGTATGATCTACCGTTAGTGCCGAGAGGGGTCGATTCTAGCTGTAGATAATTTGAATGCTTATAAAATATATGTTACTGACCATTTGATATCTTGTTGTAACTTATGGATACAAATATTAAATCATGACACATATTCACTTTTGTATTCATATTAGGGCACATACCCCTTTTGACTCATCTTCGGGATGATTAGGACATGTACGAGTTATAATGTTTATTTGTATAGGATTTCTCATTTTAGATTTATTCAGACTTATGGACCTCGTGACTTATTGATAGATATTAGATCTTGGTTGGACGTGTCGTGGACATGACTTATGCAATATCATTGAGTGGGGATGATAGTTATTAGGCTCATGAGTTCTGATACATGCCACTTTATTCGTTGTCCATAAGCACTCAATAGGAGTATTCTTGTGGTTGTACCCTTTAGTTGCTAGTACATCTAAAAAATGCTACTTGTTGGTTGTTCCCCCTAGACTGATAGGTCATGTGTACAAACATTATCCTCAACTACATTATCCTCATCTAAAAAATATTATTTTACTTTTGACATTTTTTTCTATCTTACTACGTTGCTCTGACGACCCGGTTCCCTTCCAGGTTCAGGTAAGCACGTTTATCCGGAGGTTAACCTCGACGAGTACCATTGTTGAGTAGTGGTAGGACACTATTGAATCCAAGTATCTTTAGAGTCAAATTTGGATTTAGTTATCTCTCATATTTACTGTTACATTTTGGTACTTACTGTACTCATTCATCTAGTATTTATTGGCTTATTTCATTCTTTATCAGATTTTTAGACATATGGGATATCGTCGGCTCACTTTATTACATTAGGTTCATTCTTGTTAAATTTGCTTAAATGGATCGAGATATATAACTAATAGGTATAATCTCCCCTAATTTTCTAGTAATTAGTAATTAAATGTATGCATCTATACTATTATATAATCCAAATACTAGGGATATTTGGATTATATAGATTATTATGTAAGAATATATTTATATATGGATAATATGCTCATTTAGATTCTACTAATTTAAAATTTAAAATTGTTTGAACTTCTGCCTCTCTTACGTATAACCACCTTCTCTCTATCTCTTTCTCTAATCTTTTCTTTACTACTTCAACATAACAGAAAATAAATTGGATATTTTTTCTAACTATTTTGATATCAAATCCATATTATTCTATAAAAGCTCTTCCAATAAATACTCCCTCCCTTCCTTTTCTACTGTCTGTTCTACAGTTTTCTTTGAAAGGAAAGATAAGGAAATAAAGTTCCCAAGCTTCTCCTGTATTCAGGTTGGTTCATTTTTCTACTTTATAATTATTGAAAAATGGAAGAGACGTTGAGAATATTTATCAATTTTTTAAAAAATCTAAAAATGTTTAAAAATGTTTGTAGCCCAAGATTTGTACAATCCATCATTTATAGTTTTTTTTTAATATGATCAAGTACATATTGCCTAAAAAACATAGATGTATAAAAAAATTTGGATCTCAAATTCTCAATGCCCATTGCTTTATTTGCATTTTTTTTACTTTTTTTACATGGATTATCTTTAATCTATTCATATTAGTTTATTCATTTTTACACACTTCTCTGTTTGGTCATATGATTAAAATGATATTTATTTCAAATGTCTATGTTTTCATCTATGATTAAAATATTGTTGATTGATTTTATTTCCATTTTTTGTTTTAGTCTATTATTAAAATGTTGTTGATTGATTTTATTTCCAAAGTCTGTGTATCGGTCTATGGTTAAAATATTTTTAATTGATTTTATTTCAACGTACTTTTTATCTCATTTTTATTTTTGCATGCAAGTACATGGTATGTTAATAACTAATAATGCTTTAATCTTACAAAATGACAAGTTTGTTGAAGGATGATAGTTAAGAAATATGTAAGCTCATAAAGTTCTTAAATTTGCATCTTGTACTCATGTACTTGTACTCGTTTTTTCACCTGAACTCGTATATACCTATATTCCATATTTCTTGCCTTGACATGGTGGATATGTTGTGCTTATGTTTCTCGTTTAAGTCTCTTGCATCTCGACATTGATTTGGTCTGAGGGGTCGATTGGTCCATCTGGTGCCAAGAGAGTCCGCTGTGGATTCAACTCTAACTATAGCCATCTTTCTTACCTACGGTGTATAGGATCGATCAATGAGTCCATGACTCGAGGATCGAGGATAAACTACTAAGATAAATGTTATGGAGTAGGGGAGGATTCCAAAGTACATATAACCTCGTTGACTAGGTCCATTACTTGTAGACACGGAGTACTTCGTCGAGAGGGGCACGTGATCCAATACTTCATCGAGAGTTGCACTATATGGCATGCTTGTATATATATATATATATATATATATATATATATATATATATATATATATATATATATATATATATATGGTATAATTAACTAGTACTAGATTTTTATTATTAAGAATAAGGAATGAATGAAATGATTAAGACCAAGAATCCATCAACCGTAATTCTCCTAAATCATTCTTCTAAAACTATTCCCTAAACCTATTTCCCTAATTCCTAACTTAATCACCTAAAGCTCACTGATTAAGCCACAACCATTATCTTGATCCCAAAGCCTTTTAATAAATAATCCCAGTTCCCTAACTAACTAAATCCTAGTCCTAAAACAAATTCAATCACTCCCCTACAGATAAGAACTAAAACCCTAACTCATTAACCCACTGCTAAAACCAATAATCCGTCGCCCATATTCAATATAAACCGGTGTTTACTATGTTTCTCTCCCATCACCCCAGTCCCTGCGACCCCCCACCCAAGAACAACTAGCCTCCTTACAAAATCGAATCCTATGCCCCCTCCCTCTTTCTCGACTTCTCCTTGACACATTCACTTGACCTACCTAGCATCCTTTCCTCAACTGGATAATGCCATGTTAGTATCAAACTATAGAAGACTCATCGACAGTTGCAACGAACATAGCACCAACAACTACTCTACCGTGGCATCCAAGCATGACCGGAGTTACCCCTGGCTATTCTGATAGCCGCTTTAAACCACCCAAAGCCCTGCCTCAATTTTATCACCTTTATGTTGAACGACCATGTCTATACCTAAGCCATCCATCGAGAAGAAAGGAGGAATAGCAGTAGCGACAACCATAAGGGATTGTTGTGCTCTGCAAGCACCAAGAGTCTTCTTTACCTTCGCCATCGTGAAACATTGATGAACCCTCGCTCAACGAAGACTGTTGATCGACTATAGCCGATGGTTTTGGCAGTAAACAAAGGATATCCACAAAAAAGTGTTGATTGCAAAATTATCTTCGTGCAATGATATCATTCTTCCTATTTAGTCGAATTTAGAAATAACTACACTGGTATGAGCCCTTATAACTAGAGCCAAATCATGCTAAGTTTTGTAGATTAATTCTAAATAAATTATGATCAAATCGATGGTCAAAATAGGACTTTTATAAATTATTTTATACATAGTAATTTTTTGATCGAATGTTATCCTGACAAATCAGACTAACCAACTCGCACTGATAGTACTAAAAGGTACGTAAGGTATCCCCCGATGTGTGTGCTTTGATAAAATTCAAATTGGTCGTATGTATTTGCGAAAAAAAGTTTATACAAAACTTTTGTATTACAAACTATTAAAAAGAAAGAAAAGTACAAAAAGATCCTAAATAGTAAGCTACGTACAGTTGATTCTGGAGAAGTATAGCTGTGAAGATTTGATCTACGGACGATCACTTTACTCCTTGGACAACTCGACGATGAAGAAATGGAGGGACTGTTGTTAACAACTTGGAGAGTTGAACAATAAGAAACCTTTGACAACAACGGGATAAGCAGCTTCTCTCTCTCCTTCTGTTCTTGAATTTTAAAGACTTAAAAATTCCAGCCCCATCCATGTTTCTTTGTCTCTTTTTATAGAGTTTATGAGCGATTATAAGAGTATGCACACACTTTGGACATTCTGCACTATTTTACCATTGTACGCGCACTTTGGTGGACTAACACCCCATGTTCTGAATGAGTGGGTGCAGAACTTGCTGCTTGCTTGACACGTAGCTTCCTATACGAGAAAAACGTAGGTCGTGGGAGACAATTATTTATACACTTTTTATGAGAAGCATGGCATGTAAGACACACACTCATAACTGCTCACTGTCAGTTAGAATAGTATGCGCACTTTAAAAATGGTCTCGAGACTGGCACACTTTTGGACAGATTGGCTATACAAGCGCTCTCTTAAAGAAGTAGCCGTAATGGCACATTTTTGATAAAATTAGCTGTGATGGCGCATTTTTAGAAGTTGGCAAAACGATGCACTTTTGATGATGTTGGCACAGCGGAGAACTTGTGAAAAAATTGGCACATCAGCGCACTTTTGATGAAGTTGGTACAGCGGAGCACTTTTGATGAAGTTGGCACAGTGGCGCACATTTGTTAAAGTTGGCATAGCGGCATACTTTTGAAAAAATTGGAACAACGGTGAACATTTGACAAAATTGGCACCGCGGCGCACTTTTGATGAAGTTGGCACAGCGGTGCACTTTTGAAAAAATTGGCACAACGGCATTCTTTTGATGAAATTGGCAAAGCGGCGTACTTTTGATGAAGTTGGCACAGCGGCGCTCTTTTAATAAATTTGGCACAGCGGCGCACTTTTAATAAAATTGGCATAGCGGCGCACTTTTGAAAATTTTGGCACAGCGGCTGTGTCACTGAACGATAACATAGGTCTGTGTGCCGCACTCCAGCTGTATTAATGACTTCTGACTCTTCGGGTTTTGTCCCATCTTGCCAGATTCGTCGCATTTATTGCTCTGAGGAAAAGTTAACATGTAAATTATACGCCTGTATGCACTGATGAAAGCATCTTGAAAGTGCACCACTTTTCTGTTCTCTGAATTGTGCGCCAACCTTTGAAATAGAAAGAAAGTGCGTCATTCTTCCTTTGTTAAGTTTATTTGTTGAAAACTGTGCCCTCTTCATAAGATGCACTCTTTATGCTTCTACAAGAACCCCTTCAAAGTTTTTGAATTTGTTCCGATGAATTCAAAATACTTTAAATTAGAAGCATAAAAGTTATTGAGATATTTGTGCGCGCACTCAAGGCAGAATCCTAACAATTTTGTAGACGTGGTTATAGGTCTGACAGGCACGTATCTTGTCAATTTATTCTTTTGGCTTGTTCCTTGGTTTGATGCGGTCTTTAAGGAGATGCAGACAACTTTTAAGGAGATACATGCATCTTTTTTAGGAACAATTTTCGAGAGTTATGCTACACTTGGCATGTTATCTTCTACAAATAGGAGAATTTTTTTACCAACACTCCCAGACTTATCTTCTTATTGCTATGAGACTTGAGTATGGTTATTGTTAAGTTTAGGTCTAAGAAGGTGATCAAAATAGCTTGGCACCACTGGCTTCAGTGGCAAACGAGAAGACGCAAGGGGAGACGCTTCCCAAAGATGTTGTTGTTGAGCTCTTTGTGTGATGGAGCATTGAAGGATATCATAGGCTTCGTCGTTCATGTTGAAATGATGAATTACCCATAAGTCTATTCGTTGTCTTTAAATCTGACTCACTGGAATTACTCTTTTAACATGGCCCTTGTGCTGATTACAAGGTTTTGATTGAAATCCCCAACCGAGACTTCTAGCAGTGGCGCAGGATGGCGATGGCGGAACAGCTTCCGTTTGACTCGCCATATCCTCCATCGAGTCAGGACAAAAATGGGTCCGTGCTAATTTAAATAGGCCCAGTCCTATGTAGCATCCTCGCTTGTCCGTAACACATATTTATTTTCCATGTATTATGGTTTGCACTGAGAATATTATTTCTTATGTGCCTTAATTCATCGGCATCAAGAGCAGACGGGACACCGAGATGGGGATGGCTCTGTGATAGATCCCCATCATATGAAAATTTGGATGTAATAGATTTCCATATATATAATCATAATTTTTAGAATAAAAATCTAGCTGTGATACATCTCCATCATATATAATCATGATTAAATATAAATAAAATATTTTGACTTTATTGTACTATATTGCTGATGAGTGATTCTTGTTATTTTTACCTTCACAAATATATGCTTTGAAACAGACCGAGTATTGCGCACTCTACATCTCTTCTGTCATCCAAATAGTGTGCGTATTTATGCACAGTTATACCAACTAATTAATACGCGTATTCTGTTTTGCTTATTATAATACCTCTTCAATTAATAAGTCAATATGTGCATATGGAAATTTCTAACTCAATATTCAGAATTCCAACCGTTACGCTTAGTGTTTCGAATTTTGCTCTTTGCTTGGAAAACCAATCGTCACTTCATTTTACTAGAGAGGTGCATGAAACTCTGAACCATCATTTTTCTATATATAAATAATAGAGTTGCTTACTCGATTCTTTACTTCTTCATGCAAACTTGTCTTCGTTTTCATAGCTTCATAAGATGCCTCTGAGTAGAGAATCAAGGAGGTTGATGGATTGACTGCTCCTTCACCAGTTGGAATTAATACGGGTAGGACTTCCACTGTTTCTTAGACATAATACTTCTTGAGGAATTTATCATTTAAATTAATATGTTGTGCTTAGACATAATAGTTCTTGAGGAATTTGTCGTTGATAGGCATCATTATCAAATCTGTTGTGCTTAGACATAATACTTCTTGAGGAATTTATCGTTGATAGTCATCATTATCAAGTCTCCATTAGCCTTAACGATCCTTTAAGCTATGTTTAAGAATACTATCTCCACCACATAAGGACCTTCTCATTTAGCTTAGAATTTGTCTTTGCTCTTATGGGTTGTGATCATAGGTCTCCTATAAGGACCAATTCACCGACCTAGAATATTCTTTCATTGACCTTTCGATTAAATACTCTGGAAATGCGTGCTTTTTATCCAATGCTTCTAATTCTTGCAGGCACAATCGAGTATTATTCTCTACTGTTAGCTCATTAGTAACGGCTATCTAAGAGAAGGTATCTGAATTTTGAGCGAAAGAACTGCTTCACATTCGTAGACCAAAGAGAATGGTGTACAACCAGTTGGAGTTCACATTGTTATACGATAAGCCCATAAACACTATCTAAGTTTCTTATTCCAATCGCATTTGTTGGACGAGACAAACCTTTTAAGGATTTTGATTATGGTCTTGTTGAAGGATTACGCTAAGCCATTGGTTGCTGGATTGTAGGCCATAGATGCAATATTCTGGATTCGATTCTTGTCACAGAATCGATAAAATGCTTGACTAGCGAATTACAGCCTATTGTCATCTATTATCCTTCAGAAGAAACCGAAACGATAGATAACATGGTGTCACCCTCACATTTTTATTTAAGGGTAGTTTGGTAATTGACATGGGTATTTTAAACTTAGGATTTATTGTATTTAAATATTGTGCATGCATGATTATTTAATTATTGCTAGTTGTAGAATTATTTAGACTTATGTAGTGGACCTAACCTATTTAATTAGATGCATGAACCAATATTTCATATGAATTTAGACTGAGCCCATGAAATAGGCCCATGGATTAGGAAGTTGTATTAATTAGTGAAACCATTAGACTAGAACCTTTCCTTCCTAATTAATTTTTTCATGAGAGGCCCCAAGGGGTAATTAGGACATTTCATACTAGCTAGGGGAGAGGGCTAGGGCCAGCCACCATAGAGGGAGGAGAGAGAGTGCCTCATTTTATTTCATTTCTAATTCTATTAGATCTAGTTTTCTCTCTTCTAATTTCCTTTATTCCCTCACCATTCCGCCACCAAATTCTTCACAAATTTCTTTCTTTTTCTTCATTGTAGGCTTCTACATCAAGGATCTACAAGAAGGAAGCAAGGAGCAACAAGGAGGAGGCCAAGATCTACAAGGAGATAAGCTACATTCCATTTGGGGACTTTTTATTGGGAATCCATCTCCCAATAGATAAATTTTAGTTTTTCCTCTTCTAGTAGACTATAAATATGAGATTTAACCATGAGAACCAACCCACATGCATAGGCTACCCATAGGAATTGGGTTTTGGTTCATAGGAGACCTATGGTGGAAGTTATGTGCATTTATGTGCCAATTTTAGAGGAATTCCAAGATTGGCACATGTGGTGTTTATCATTTAGTCTAATAGATCAATATAACCTGTGATTGTTTGTTTGTGACTAGTGTCGTGTCCACAATTGGGTACGTGTAGGCCGTATCTCGTCAATTTGAAGAAACGGGTTAATTTTGAGGGTTTTCCTCCGACACGGGGCCTTGTGCATATCACATTGTGACACGGACACGTAGTTAATCTAATTACTATACGTATTGCTCATATTTAGTGTATTAGACTTCCTCGTATCCTTCGGGATGCTTTTGGTTGTGTGTTGGGGCTGTATCACAAGCGTATCATAGAGTTAGTATAATACGGATGCGGTGCACTCCACGTATTTAGTGTTTTGCTCTAAATTCTATATGTACATGTGTATTTATATATCTATACGATATTTATATAATATATGTATGTATATAATAGTGTATATGGTTATATATATATATATATATATATATATATATATATATATATATATATATATATATATATATATATGTGTGTGTGTGTGTGTGTGTGTGTGTGTGTGTTTGTATATATATAGGGGTATTAGGGGTTACTGTATATATGCATGTATGTGTGTGATTATGTGTAAGAGTGTGTGTGTGTGTGTATATATATATATATATATATATATATATATATATAGCAGTGTACATAGATGTGCATTTGTGGTTGATTGGTTGTCTGTGAGTTTGTGTGTGTGAGAGGGTGGCTCAATAGTTCACAGCAGGTGAAGGGAGACTCGGCATTCAGTGGCAGCTAAGGGGGTGGCATCGTACAGCAGATCAACTGTACAGCATCACATTGAGCAGTGACACTGTGCTATATCAGTGCAAGGGAGAGGAGCTCGGGTCCTTGATGAGCCAGTAGCAGATTGGGTACAGTATCGTGCACAACCATACTACCTACAGCTCGTACAAGAGGGGAAGCCAGTGTACTGATAGCGAGCTGGATACTCGTATACTGGGCATCAACCAGCAGTGGACTGCTTAGCAGTTGCCACAGGAAGGTGCAACTACTGCACTGAGTAGTAGAAGTAGCAGTTTCTGTGGTGTGCAGTCGAGCAGTAGACACCATCAGCAAAGAATTCACAGCAAAGGTAGTTTATGTACAATGCAAACCAAGGAGAGTGCACAGGTATCAGGTATTTTGTTCAGTTGTACTCAGGTATCAGTGTATATGTGTAGTGCATAGTTCAATAAATAGGTAGTTGTATCCCTATCAATAGAGGTTTCAGTCAGTTTCAGGTATCAGTGTCTTAGAAGTAATTGGCTATTATTGAGGTTTAGGTTAGTTGAGGTTTTGGGTGTCCGGTAATTGGGTTATGGTTAGCAGATTAGTTGTTAGTTACATTGGTTAGAATGTTAGTAAATATTTAGCTACATATGTATCTATGTGTATAAGTATTGATTAGGTTAGATATGTATACTATTTGTTATATTTGTTAGTTAGTTATATACTTTATATGTAGATAGTTAGCTATTTATACTTATATCTTGTATTAGTTGTGGTATTGTATTATAGTAGGTATATATGTAGTATTGTATATATATGTTAGTAGTTTAGATACATTAGATATTTAGTATATTAGTTTAGGGTTTTATATTTGTGTATTAGCTATATGTTAGAGTTTTGGATTACCTCAGGATACCAAGGTAATACCAAGGTATTGGGTCGAATACCAAGGTATTGAGTTTGGGAATCGAGGTAAGTGTAATATGCATTGGTGCAAGGCCAAGGTATCCTATTTTATTTGTTTGTTATAGTGTTAAGTATATTGACTTGTATATATATCTAAAGTACTATTTTCATATAATTAAACTTGCGTATCTTGAGATACGGTATTTTGGTGTATTTTATAGTATCATAGATTAGCTAGTATAGCTTAGTTTCATAGCGTATTGACTTAGTGTCGTAGTATTAGACTCTTGCACCCTACATTTAGTCAATTTGACTTAGAAATGGATTATTGACCTAGAATTGTATCAACTTAACTGATTTTTCATTCTTAAACCTTATATTGATGCAAAATACCATATATAAGTCTGTGTGACACCAGCTTGGGCATCGAGAGACACACCTTGATCAGGACTTCAGGCGAGTACTTTTCTCTGATAGTTTTTAATTCATAATATTGTATATATGTATATTCTAGAATTGTATACTTGATTCCGACATAGTGATTTCATGGATTTGTACTATATGGATCCCGTCAGGAGATGTTATTCCCTACCATGTTCAGCGGGTACTCGTGTGCATATTTTTTATCGTGTATATAGGGTATTGATTTACATTTCATGTTCACACACTGTTCGTGTTTAGTGTGCTTATTCGTGTACACCCACTGCTTGTGTTCAGTGGTTATGATATTCATGTATACCCAATGCTCATGTTCAGTAGTTATATTTCGTGTTCGTAGCGTGTCGTGATTGGATCCATTGGTATTAGTTGGGGATGGGAGAGTAGGAGTTGATTATGTGATCAAAGTTCCATTGTTACATCGTGTACATTCTGGTTACATACCTCACTTGTAATCGTCTTACCTGATCATGTTCACCCAAACTGATCACATAATAAACTTGTATTCTGAGACACATTAGCTAGATGGCAGTTATTTTATCATATTGCAGATATTTATATTATTGATCTATTTATGAACAATACGGAGAGTCAAATACAAATCTACGTGTCCGTGTCAAAATGTGACATGTACAAAGTCTCGTGTCGGAGAAAAAAACCCCAAAATCAACACGTATCACCAAATTGATGGGATACGACCTACATATACCCAATTGTGGACACGACACTAGCCGCAAACACACAAGCACATGCCAAATTGATCTATAGGACCAATTGACACACACAATAAATGTCAATCTCGGAATTCCCCCAAAATTGACTCAAAAAGCACCATAACTTTCTCAATAGGCCTCCTATGAACACAAAACCAAATCCTATGGGTAGCCTATGCATATGGGTTGATTTTCCATGGTTAATTCTCAGATTTAGATCCAAATTTAATAGGAAAAACTAAATTATACCTATTGGGAGATGGATTCCCAATGAAACCTCCAAAATTAGTGAAATTGACCTCCAACTTGTAGATCCTTGCTCCTCTTTGTAGATTCATGCTTCCTCCTTGTAGATCTATGCTTCCTTCTTGTAGATCCATGCTCTAATATCCTTCAATGGTGATTTTGGAAATAATTGGGTGAAAATTTGGTAGGGATTTGGTTGAGAGAATTTTCTAAATCTAGATTTGGAATGAAAAATAAAGAGAGAGAAAGTTTTTATCCCCTTTATATAGTCCTCACTTGCCCCCTCCCTCAAGCTACTAAGTAAAGTCTAAAATACCCCTTGGGGACTCTCATGAAGAAATTAATTAAGGAGGAAAGCTTCTAGTCTATTGAGTTTAACATAATTAATCATGCTCCTAATAATTGGGCTTCTAATTATTAAACTCAATTCTAACTAGAATTAAATGTTGGTCCATGATTCTAAACTAAACTAGTTGGTCCACTAACACAAGTCCAAAAATAAATCTAACATGCTAGCAATAAATAAATAATACAACAAATAAATATTTAACATGCATAATATTTAATTAATTACCAAATGACTAAAATATCCTTTCCTAGAAAATGTGGTAGTGACAGAGATAGATTTCCAATGAAAGGCTCAATAGACACAATTATGATAGAATTTTCCTTGCCAATTCCTCTTCCTTCAATTGCTTCTTGCAATCCAAGCTCCAATGCTTCTTAGATGATGAAATTGAGAGAGAATAGGTGTGAATTAGGTTGAATTTGTGGAGGGATGAGGCAATTTGGGAAAGAACACAATTAGGGATCTAAATTAAATAAATTAATGAAGAGGAGAGAGAATGATGACCTCCTCAAATGGCCTGTCATGCCCCAATTTTGTCCAATCGATAATCGTCCCCTGGGCGTGATGCCGTGCACGCGTAGGGCACGCGTGCACAAGGCCTAGGCATAATGATAATCTTTAGAAACACATGCAACAGAATACGCAAATAAGATAACACACCTTGAGGCATAGAAAAGTTTTCTTTTTATTGATAATGAACATCTGATTACAGACTCTTGACTTAAAAGTGATAAAGATGCCACTCGGCTTATAGTAGGATACAAAATGAGATAGCCGTTCCATACATTACATCCTTACTAGTAATTCAAAAACACAAAACACCTTGGATGTGAGTCAGCACCATCACCTAGGAGCTTCAAAAAGGAAGTGCAGCTCTGATTCTTTAGTATGTACTTGGGCTCAAAAGTCACAGCAAGAACATTCCCAACGATTCAGAAAGAGTTGGAGAAAGCTTCAGCTCCTCACCGCGTCGCTTTGGCTCGGGGAACCTGCTGCAACGAGGGTCAGTACTTCGAAAACTACCGGTGAGGGCAAGCTAACCCGACTTACCAAATCTATAACGAATTCATATGAGCATGCAACATTTATTTTCTTATGTGACCATTCTATCTTTTCTTAGTTCAATTTCTATATATATGATAGAGTAAAACGACATAACAAAATGTGCCACCGCTCGGTGACTTTACCTGTACCGTCTGATCCACCTGTACGAACTAACCATGACCTTCCCTGCCACGAAGACATAGTTAGTCTGTACAGTTTAAATATACACAAAGATTACATTATTGACGAGCCATCATGGATTTTAGTCTGGGTAGGTGGCGATGCTTGCAGCGCAGGTAGCAAGCCTCGCTACAAACTCCCGTCTCACCCGTGATGAGTTGCTAGCACGACTAATTGTTGTTCCGCCCGGGACGAATCGGTCCAATGCCCCGGTGACCGTTTGCAGGAACCAAGACCCTTGTGCAAAAGATTATCCATGACCATTGACGATCTGAACACTAAGTTATCATATGAAACATTTTAACTATCAATAAGAACAGTACTGCTTAAGCAAAATACGATGGCATAGTCTACTGGTTATTAAGATCGATTCACAAGTTGTATAATATTCATTGAGCAGTCATAGATGAATAATTTCTAGCTACAGCTAAACACAAAATATCTTATACATATAACGAGCATTCATGCATCAATATAATCGCATAGAATTCTGAGTGACAAGCATTATTAGTATTTCAAGTCTACTTCTTTCTTTGTTCTGACTCAGGTTGTTGTTTCTATGTATCGTTTGAACGGAATGCACAATGAGTCAATTTATTTAGAGTAAAGACTTGGAAGAAGGGCGCTAATCAAAATAAAGCCACTCAGAAGTTTGGTGAACTGGGGAGAGAAAAGAGAGAACTTTAAGACTCTGTGCGTGCGTCGTCTACATGATCACCTGAACGCACCAACAGATGATCAATATCTCCTACTTTTGTCTCCGAGGTTCGATATGAAAATGCGAAATCCTAAGAAAGATGGCAATAAAAACAATCAAAACCGTTTAAGAAAATGCAAGTCATAAAGCCAACAAGAAAGCAACCAAGTGGCAACAAAAACAGGCAAGGAAAACAGCGCAACGGAAAGGCCCCTCTCGACTCTTCCGCCGAGTCCTTCCTTGAGGCACAATCGATTAAATATGGGACCTGATTCCGAAGAAACCAATTCATAACGAAGAAAGGATCTTGATTCGATCTGTCCTGATCGAACGGTCTCAATTATTTCTTGGTCGTACTCCCCGAATAGGGGGAACGGGGCATTACATCATAACCATCTAATAGAAAGTTTTGTCCTCGAAACTTAGGAATATAACCTACCGTTAAGGAATAATGAGGGAAACCTTTTCCTCATATCATATTTGAGTTCCCACGTTGATTCTTCGTGTAAACCCCCTAAATTTTCAAATTATTAAATCTTGGATTTTTCCCAATTTTCTGGAATTTTCTGGGAATTTTCTGTAATTAAAATCAGGGTTTTCAATTAATAAATGATTTTTAATTAGCAATAAATAATATTAAAATATCATGAAAATAACATTTTTGGATGTAAAATGGAAAACTGGACTTAGGGTAATTTTTCTGGATTTTTCTGGGCCTCAGAACTATTTTTAAATGCCTAAAAACAATTTTTCTAATTAATTAATTATTTATTTTTATTTATTTATTTTATTTTTATTTTTTTTCCTTTTTCCGGCCCGCGGCCCGTGGGCCGCAGCCCAGCCCGCTAACCAGCCCAGCCCAGCCCCTTTCGGGTCGGGTCGGGTTCAACCGAACCCGACCCGCGCAGCCCGAACCGCCGCGCGACCCCGTCTCCCCCACGACGCCGAATCCTTCGCCGGCCGCCGCGCGCAGCGCCGCGCGTCCCGCGCCCCGCTCGCCGCGCTCCCCGCGCCCACGTCCCCCTCACCTCCGCCTACCCCGGCCACCTGCAACCGCCTCACTCCCCTATTTAAACCCCTGACCTCGGCCGTCTCCCCCACTCCCTGAACCCTAACCCTAGCAGCCCCGCTCCGCCGCTGCTCGCCGCCGCCTCGCCGACCGGCCCAGCCCCGCCTCGCCGAACAGCGCCTCCCTCCCCCTCGGCGCCGCCCGCCGTCTCCTCCCGCAGAAACCGCAGCAGCAGCACGAGCAGCCCCCACCGCCGCTGCCGGCCGTCGCTCGCCACCGCCGAGCCGCCAGAAGCACCGCCTCACTCCGGCGAACCGTTCCCCCGCCCTCGCCGGCCGTCCAGCAGCCGTCTCCGCCGTCCTCGGCCGTTTTCCGGCAAACCCTAACCTTAATCTCTGTTCCTGTGTCGGACACGGGACACAGTGTCCGACACGACTCGGACACGATTTCGACCCTGTTTTCGGGTCCCCTTCAGGTATGTGTAACTTTCGCCTCGTAGCTCCGTTTTCAATTCCGCAAATTGCGTTGTGAAGCCTGTATGACCCTCTCGGTGTCCGGACAAACTGTTCGGGACACCGCGTCCTGTGGTGATCGCACACCGCGATCCAAAAACAGGAAAAACCAGACCCTGTTTCACCCCAAAACCGAGTACGTCCCGCCAAACGGGACGACTTGGTCGCGTGCGGTCTTCACAGATACGTGCGCATCATCGATACGGACGTGTGAGTCTTCGTGGAAGCTGATTCGGGTGTGCGTGCACCCCGAAATCAACGCGTATCCGCGGACATCGTCCCGTATCCGCCTTTTCGGCAATTCACCCTAACTTCGTGCACACTCGTCAGATCGAGACGAAACTTGCGTCATCGGACTCGTAGCGATACGCTGGTCCTGTGGGTCAAGTTTGGTTCGATTCTGAGAACGTTGACGAAATCGCGTGTCGTGGGCCCCACAGGCCCCGCTCGACGGGCGATTTTGTGTTCGGCTCATCGGAATCCAAATCTGGAAGTTCCGTTGGGTTCGTATCAGCGTTCCTGACCTGTTGACACTAAGTTTGGTGAATTTGGAGACTTTTGACCCTTACACGTTTTTCGGTGCAAAGCGGGCCCAACGGCGGACCCCGTTTTGACCCGAAACTGCCGTTTTTGCCCTTGTCTCCAAATTGGACCCAAGGACAGGCGTTTCTAGCTATTTGACATCTTCTGAGCATGATGGTAATGTCTGTTTCAGCTTTTGGACTCATCTGTGGAAATTTCTCCCAAGACCCAAATTAAACAGATCCAAACAACAGGCAAGTACCTGCACTTCAAGTTAAATCTATATATTGTGATAATTAATTCCCTGCTTTACTAGTACCCTTGATGATTACACCTAGTGTTAGAAATGCTGGATTTTCATGTCTTGAATATTGGAATTCATGTCTTGTTTTTCATGTCGGGTGGGAGAATACTGAAAGGCATGTAGTTTACCTTTCCCCTTGCCGTGAATAATAGCTGTTGGTACACGACTGTCCATCAGCCGGATCTTGATTAATCGTGAATAATAGCCGTCCATGACGGCCGGATTAGCCTTATAAACCCCTACATGCCAACTAAGTATTCTAAAAATAAGCACAAGTTTCATACAGATAGTTTCTAGTCATGTTATCTTTCTTGCTGACTGTGATAGTTTCACTCTGCTTATTTACTTCTGTTTTCTCATATTCCTGTTTATAGTTGTGACTCTGAGATATTGACATTCTTTATGCAATTTCCTTAACATGATATTCAATAATTAATTGTCATAATTATTTAGTTTAACCTTGTTGTGCACTGTGTACTTTGCTCCTTTCCTGACTGGATCTGTTGATTTAGGCGATGATGAGGACCTTGCCCCTACTTATTATGGTCCATATGAGGGTACAGATGATACCTATGAGGAGCCAGACCCTACCCAGGAGACCCCTGCTGCTGAGTAGCTTTTAGTAGCTATCTTTTATTTCTGTTCTTATCTTATTTAATCGGGTTTGTCCCCGATTTCATTTGGAATTCCTGTATTAAACATTTGAATTTGTTGTCACATTTATTCCAGTTTCAAATCTTAAGTTTCTTTTCTTATTATTATCTTGCCTATGTTAATTATGAATGAGTTAGACTAGTTAGATGGATTGACCTAGACAGCGTACTAC
The DNA here is from genome assembly GCA_036927795.1 of Iris macrosiphon. NCBI lineage: Eukaryota > Viridiplantae > Streptophyta > Magnoliopsida > Asparagales > Iridaceae > Iris > Iris macrosiphon. The sequence continues at coordinate 100,902,728 of JAYESA010000001.1, read as the reverse complement.
CGCCGACTCTGCGGCGTAGGCTGGACGTACCCACGTACTCGTGACCGAACTTCCGGGTGCGGGTCGTGACACGTTTTTATGGTGGCCCATGCAGGTCCTACCCTAAAATAAGGATAATACCCTAGGACAGGGTATGGAATAAGATTGAGGATTCTAGGAAAAGCTCATTCACAGTATAGCGTCCTTATTTCAATTCTTGATATCATTGCTGCTCAATTTTTCTATCGCCCTTGATTTCCAAGTATTCTATTCTGATCTTCCTATCCCTTAATCTTTCAGAATGGTCCAGACCAAGAACACAGTAGGAGGCACATCAGAACCAGCTGAGCCGAATGTGCCCGAGACTCTTGCACTCCCGCCGCCCCCATCTGTTCCGGCAGTTACCTTAGATGGGGCACAGCTAATAGGAGTGTTCCAGGGATTAGTGGAATCCCAGAAAGAACAGACGGCACTTCTGCGGACCAGCCTCTCAGAAGCTCTTAAACCCCAGGAGTCGTCACTCAAGAGGCCAGGGAGTGCCAAAGACTTCAAGAACCTTAGGCCTCTGGAATTCTATGGAACTGAGGGCATTCTCTACGCCGATGAGTGGATAGAGAATGTCGAGAGACTCCTAAAGACTGCCCGGGTTCCCGATGATCTCAAAGTGGAATCCGCAAGCCTGCAACTGTTCGACATTGCTCGAACCTGGTTCAGAGATGAACCCCAACTATCTGCTTCCGACGTCACCTGGAAAGACTTCAAGAGGCTATTCAAGGAGAAATTCTACCCCGAAGTGGCTCGGGAAGCTCTCGAAAGCCAATTCGAGAGACTGGAACAAGGTAACATGACTGTTGATGAATATACTGCTGAATTTAGCAGGTTAAGCCACTTTGCGGAGTACATGGTTCGTACCCCGGAGGACAGAGCCCGTAGATTCAAGAATGGGCTATCTCCGGATATTCGCCTTGCTGTCACCATCAGCCGAGCTCGCACCTATGAGGAGATCTTGAGCGTGGCTCAAGGCGTCGAGAGAGATATGGGGCACAAACTGAAACGAGAAAGAGATACCGGAAATACGGGACCCAACAAACGCCCTTTTCAACAATAACAACAGCAGAGGGCCCCGCAACAAACTCAGCGTCCTCTCCCTCGAGCTCCAGCACCCCAGGCTCAAGGTCAGAACCAGCGAGCTCCCCCTTGCAACTATTGCCAAAAACCAGGCCACACTTGGCAAGACTGTAGAAAGAGGCTAGGTGCCTGCCTCTATTGTGGCTCCCAAGCACATCAATTGAGGGACTGTCCTGCTGCTCAAGGACGCCCAGCTGCACCAAAGGCTCCAGTCCAGGCCAGGCCCCCAGCAGCACAACAGAGGGGACCCCCGCTTCCAACTCAACAACAACGCTTTGCTCAGCACCAACAGCAGCAACAGAGGGGTGCACCGCAGCAAGGCCGTGCTTATGCAATGACTCTGGAAGAAGCTGAGGCCACAGCAGACGTGATCACAGGTTCCGTGCTTATAAATTCAATATCAGCTATTACTTTATTTGACTCTGGAGCTTCTCATTCATTCATGTCAGTAGATTTCCTTATGAAGCATAACTTAATCACTAAACCCCTTAGGAATTGTTATAAGATCATTACCGGTGGAGGAATCATCCCGGTTAGTGATGCCTGTAACAATTGTCCTATTTTACTATGTGGAAGAGAACTATATGCGAGACTACTTGTAATGCCAGTGCCCAGTTTTGACATTATACTGGGTATGGATTGGTTAAGTCAACATCATGCCACAATAGACTGTCACAGAGGCAGTGTAATCTTCAGACCCCCTGGCAAGCCAGAATTTGAATTTGCTAGAGGTTCTAGAGAAATGGGTAATAACATAATTTGTGGAGCCCTAGTAACAGAAGAATTGCCGTCTATCATCTCTGAATACCTTGATGTTTTCCCTGAGGATCTCCCAGGCTTACCCCCAGACCGAGAAGTTGAATTCTCCATTGACTTAGTGCCAGGAGCAGCACCAGTATCTCAGAACCCCTACAGAATCAACAAGAATGAGATAATAGAACTAAATGAACAAATCAAAGAGCTAGAAGACAAAGGTTTCATTAGGTCTAGTGTCTCACCTTGGGGAGCTCCAGTACTATTTGTGCCCAAGAAGGACGGAACATCCAGAATGTGTATTGACTATAGGGCCCTGAATGCCTTGACAATTAAGAATAAGTATCCCCTGCCCAGGATAGATGACTTATTTGATCAGCTGAGTGGAGCTCGAGTATTTTCAAAGATTGATTTAAGGTCTGGTTACCACCAAGTAAGGGTGAGAAAAGAAGACATCCCTAAAACTGCTTTCAATACCCGGAACGGACATTACGAATTCTTAGTGATGCCGTTCGGGTTGACGAATGCACCAGCAGTTTTTATGAACCTAATGAACCGAGTTTTCCAGCCATACCTAGACAAATTTGTAGTGGTCTTTATTGACGATATTTTGATCTACTCCAAGACCCCCGAAGAACATGAAGAACATTTGAGGCTAGCATTGGAGACTTTGAGGAAGGAAAAACTTTATGGAAAATTATCCAAATGTGCTTTCTTCCTAGACAAAGTAGAATTCTTGGGACATGTTGTGACTGGAGATGGAATAGCAGTAGACCCTAAGAAGATAGCTGTAGTAGAATCCTGGCCCACTCCAGACTCTGTAGCTGAGATTAGAAGTTTCCTGGGACTAGCTGGCTACTATCGGAAGTTTGTGAAGGACTTTGCTAGAATTGCGGAGCCCATGACAAAATTAACAAGAAAAGATGAAGAGTTCACCTGGACTGATGAATGTCAGCATGCTTTTGAGGAATTGAAGAAAAGACTGACTACTGCCCCTATTCTGACCTTACCTTCTGGAACCGGAGGTTTCGCTATTTATAGTGATGCTTCTGGAAAAGGTCTAGGTTGTGTATTGGAGCAGAATAAGAAAGTAATAGCATATGCCTCTAGACAGCTTCGACCACATGAAAAGAATTATCCAACTCATGATTTAGAATTGGCAGCTGTCATTTTTGCTCTTAAACTTTGGAAGCATTATCTTTATGGAGAAAGGGTAGAAATATTTACAGACCATAAAAGTCTAAAATATATTTTCACTCAGAAAGAGCTAAACATGAGGCAAAGAAGGTGGCTGGAACTAATGAAAGACTTTGATATCACTCTTCAATATCACCCTGGGAAGGCAGATGTAGTTGCTGATGCTCTAAGCAGGTATCCTATGGCGATGTACTTGACTATGGACAGACACCTGCTGGAGGACTTGGAAAGTTTAGGTATTGAAGTAATTATCCCAGGAAAAGAAGGCCAAATGATGAACTTGCAGATTCAGTCTACCTTAATAGACAAGGTCAAGGAGACTCAATTTCAGGACGAAGGCCTGCGAAGCCTTCGAGGTCAAGTGCAAGCTGGACTAGTAGAAGAATTCAGAATTCATGAAGATGGATCACTGAGGCATGGCGAAAGATTATGTGTACCTCAAGGAGACATAAGAGAAGAAATTATGCAAGAGGCGCACAGATCGCAGTACTCTATACATCCAGGAGCCAACAAGATGTACAAGGACCTGAGGACGCATGTTTGGTGGCATGGCATGAAACGAGAAGTAGCCAGGTTCGTATCTCGTTGTTTAGTGTGCCAGCAAGTCAAGGCAGAAAGACAAAGACCTGGAGGACTGCTTCAACCCCTACCCATCCCGGAGTGGAAGTGGGAACATATCACAATGGATTTTGTTTCCGGACTTCCAAGGACACCTAGTGGAAAGGATGCAATCTGGGTGATAGTAGATAGACTGACCAAGTCTGCACATTTTCTACCTTTCAAAGTAGGGCTATCTACAGAGAAGCTGGCAGATTTATATATCAGACATATTGTTAGGCTGCATGGAGTTCCAGTAAGTATTGTCTCCGACAGAGATTCAAGATTCACCTCTCACTTCTGGAAGAGCTTACAAGCCAGCTTGGGGACTCAACTCAAATTCAGCACAGCTTATCATCCCCAAACCGATGGGCAATCGGAACGTACAATCCAGACCCTTGAAGATATGCTCCGTACATGTGTTCTGGATTTTGGAGGATCCTGGGAAGACTATTTACATCTGGTGGAGTTCTCTTATAATAACAGTTATCAAGCCAGCATCGAGATGACTCCATTTGAAGCGCTGTATGGACGAAGATGTCGTACCCCGCTATCATGGGACGACGTTGGAGAAAGAGTCCTGCTGGGACCAGAGATGGTGCTCGATTCAGCTGAGAAGGTAAAGCAAATAAGGGACAGACTTCGAGTGGCTCAAGACAGGCAACGACATTGGGCAAATAGCCACCGAAGGCCCTTAGAATTTGAGGTAATTAAATTTATAAAATTCAAGTCAATTTAAACATTTCGATTATGAAACTAAGACTTAATTATGACTCTATTTTAAGGTTGGAGAGCTGGTGTTCTTAAAGATTTCCCCGACACGTGGCACCATTAGGTTCGGAAGGAGTGGAAAACTCAGCCCAAGATTTATTGGACCTTTTGGCATACAGGAGAAGATCAGAGAAGTGGCATACCGACTGGCATTGCCACCCTCTCTGGATGGAGTACATAACGTCTTCCACGTGTCGCAGCTGAGGAAGTACGTGTCAGACCCCAGCCACATTTTGGATCACTCAGAGCTCGAAGTAGGCCCAAGTTTGACTTACCAAGAGCAACCCGTGGAGATCCTGGATCGCTCGGAGAAAGTTCTACGGAACCAGGTTATCTCCCTGGTTCGCGTAGCTTGGAAGCACCATTCTCCCGGCGAATCCACCTGGGAGCGAGAAGACGAGATTAGAGAGCGATACCCCTATCTTTTTGAAACCTGAGGTATATTGTATTTTATTTTCGGCCTTTCCTTTCGTGCCTTGTTATTCTTAAATTTCGAGGACGAAATTTTTGTAAGTTGGGTAGGTTGTAAACCCCCTAAATTTTTAAATTATTAAATCTTGGATTTTTCCCAATTTTCTGGAATTTTCTGGGAATTTTCTGTAATTAAAATCAGGGTTTTCAATTAATAAATGATTTTTAATTAACAATAAATAATATTAAAATATCATGAAAATAACATTTTTGGATGTAAAATGGAAAACTGGACTTAGGGTAATTTTTCTGGATTTTTCTGGGCCTCAGAACTATTTTTAAATGCCTAAAAATAATTTTTCTAATTAATTAATTATTTATTTTTATTTATTTATTTTATTTTTATTTTTTTTTCCTTTTTCCGGCCCGCGGCCCGTGGGCCGCAGCCCAGCCCGCTAACCAGCCCAGCCCAGCCCCTTTCGGGTCGGGTCGGGTTCAACCGAACCCGACCCGCGCAGCCCGACCCGCCGCGCGACCCCGTCTCCCCCACGTCGCCGAATCCTTCGCCGGCCGCCGCGCGCAGCGCCGCGCGTCCCGCGCCCCGCTCGCCGCGCTCCCCGCGCCCACGTCCCCCTCACCTCCGCCTACCCCGGCCACCTGCAACCGCCTCACTCCCCTATTTAAACCCCCGACCTCGGCCGTCTCCCCCACTCCCTGAACCCTAACCCTAGCAGCCCTGCTCCGCCGCTGCTCGCCGCCGCCTCGCCGACCGGCCCAGCCCCGCCTCGCCGACCAGCGCCTCCCTCCCCCTCGGCGCCGCCCGCCGTCTCCTCCCGCAGAAACCGCAGCAGCAGCACGAGCAGCCCCCACCGCCGCTGCCGGCCGCCGCTCGCCACCGCCGAGCCGCCAGAAGCACCGCCTCACTCCGGCGAACCGTTCCCCCGCCCTCGCCGGCCGTCCAGCAGCCGTCTCCGCCGTCCTCGGCCGTTTTCCGACAAACCCTAACCCTAATCTCTGTTCCTGTGTCGGACACGGGACACAGTGTCCGACACGACTCGGACACGATTTCGACCCTGTTTTCGGGTCCCCTTCAGGTATGTGTAACTTTCGCCTCGTAGCTCCGTTTTCAATTCCGCAAATTGCGTTGTGAAGCCTGTATGACCCTCTCGGTGTCCGGACAAACTGTTCGGGACATCGCGTCCTGTGGTGATCGCACACCGCGATCCAAAAACAGGAAAAACCAGACCCTGTTTTACCCCGGAACCGAGTACGTCCCGCCAAACGGGACGACTTGGTCGCGTGCGGTCTTCACAGATACGTGCGCATCATCGATACGGACGTGTGAGTCTTAGTGGAAGCTGATTCGGGTGTGCGTGCACCCCGGAATCAACGCGTATCCGCGGACATCGTCCCGTATCCGCCTTTTCGGCAATTCACCCTAACTTCGTGCACACTCGTCAGATCGAGACGAAACTTGCGCCATCGGACTCGTAGCGATACGCTGGACCTGTGGGTCAAGTTTGGTTCGATTCTGAGAACGTTGACGAAATCGCGTGTCGTGGGCCCCACAGGCCCCGCTCGGCGGGCGATTTTGTGTTCGGCTCATCGGAATCCAAATCTGGAAGTTCCGTTGGGTTCATATCAGCGTTCCTGACCTGTTGACACTAAGTTTGGTGAATTTGGAGACTTTTGACCCGGACACGTTTTTCGGTGCAAAGCGGGCCCAACGGCGGACCCCGTTTTGACCCGAAACTGCCGTTTTTGCCCTTGTCTCCAAATTGGACCCAAGGACAGGCGTTTCTAGCTATTTGACATCTTCTGAGCATGATGGTAATGTCTGTTTCAGCTTTTGGACTCATCTGTGGAAATTTCTCCCAAGACCCAAATTAAACAGATCCAAACAACAGGCAAGTACCTGCACTTCAAGTTAAATCTATATATTGTGATAATTAATTCCCTGCTTTACTAGTACCCTTGATGATTACACCTAGTGTTAGAAATGCTGGATTTTCATGTCTTGAATATTGGAATTCATGTCTTATTTTTCATGTCGGGTGGGAGAATACTGAAAGGCATATAGTTTACCTTTCCCCTTGCCGTGAATAATAGCTGTTGGTACACGACTGTCCATCAGCCGGATCTTGATTAATCGTGAATAATAGCCGTCCATGATGGCCGGATTAGCCTTATAAACCCCTACATGCCAACTAAGTATTCTAAAAACAAACACAAGTTTCATACAGATAGTTTCTAGTCATGTTATCTTTCTTGCTGACTGTGATAGTTTCACTCTGCTTATTTACTTCTGTTTTCTCATATTCCTGTTTATAGTTGTGACTCTGAGATATTGACATTCTTTATGCAATTTCCTTAACATGATATTCAATAATTAATTGTCATAATTATTTAGTTTAACCTTGTTGTGCACTGTGTACTTTGCTCCTTTCCTGACTGGATCTGTTGATTTAGGCGATGATGAGGACCTTGCCCCTACTTATTATGGTCCATATGAGGGTACAGATGATACCTATGAGGAGCCAGACCCTACCCAGGAGACCCCTGCTGCTGAGTAGCTTTTAGTAGCTATCTTTTATTTCTGTTCTTATCTTATTTAATCGGGTTTGTCCCCGATTTCATTTGGAATTCCTGTATTAAACATTTGAATTTGTTGTCACATTTATTCCAGTTTCAAATCTTAAGTTTCTTTTCTTATTATTATCTTGCCTATGTTAATTGTGAATGAGTTAGACTAGTTAGATGGATTGACCTAGACAGCGTACTACCGCCGACTCTGCGGCGTAGGCTGGACGTACCCACGTACTCGTGCCCGAACTTCCGGGTGCGGGTCGTGACACTTCGACCGTGTGGTCTCGTAAAAGAATGCATACTAGCGATACTGTCCGATTCCGTAACTGCTTTTCCTTGCGATCCAAGATCTGAATGGGCTCTACAACGTATGACAAGTTCGATTGCAGATCTAACTGGCCAAAGTCTACCATGTGGTTCGGGTCATGCACGTACTTTCTTAGCTGAGACATATGGAAAATGTCGTGCACTTCTGATAGGGCTGGTGGCAAGGCAATTTGATGGGCAACTGAGGTGATTCGTCTGAGAATTTTAAACAGAACAACAAATCTCAGACATAACTTTCTCTTTACTCCGAATCTCGTTACTCCTTGCATGGGCGAGACCTTTAGGAACACATGGTCACCCTCTTGGAACTCAAGGGGGCGACGAAGAACATCGGCATAGCTCTTTTGCCGACTCTGCGCCACCCTTAAGCGTTCTCGAATCAGCCGAACCTTTTGGACTGTTTGTTCAACCAGTTCCGGCCCTAGGATTTGTCGCTCCCCAACTTCATCCCAGCAGATTGGTGACCTACAATTATGTCCATACAGTGCCTCATACAAAGCCATCTGGATGCTAGACTGATAACTGTTGCTGTATGCAAATTCGGCCAGCGGCAGGTAGACGTCCCAACTTGATTTTGAATCAATCACACAGAGGCGCAGCATGTCTTCTAGTACTTGATTCATCCATTCTATTTGGCCATTTGTTTGAGGATGGTAGGATGAGCTGAATTTTAACTTGGTCCTCATCGACGATTGAAGGCTTTTCCAGAAACGTGAGATGAACCGTCCGTCCCGATCTGATACTATGGAAACTGTCACTCCGTGCAGCCGGACTATCTCATCAAGGTAGGTCTGAGCGAGGCGATCGACGCTCCAAGTAATTTTGATGGAGATAAAGTGTATAGACTTGGTTAACCGATCGACGATGACCCAGATTGCGCCGTTCCCCCGTTGCGTCCTTGGCAGGCCAATAATAAAGTCCATGCTTTTGTGCTCCCATTTCTATTTCGAGATAGCAAGATTCTGCATTTCTCCGCCCGGCCTCTGATTCTCTGCTTTCACCCTCTAACAGGTTATACATTGCGACACGAAGAGCGCCACATCTTTCTTCATGCCGTGCCACCAGAAGATAGTGCGAAGTTCACTATACATTTTCGTGCTCCCGGGATGGATCGTATAGGCTGCATAATGTACTTTAGTAAGGATTTCCTTTCTGAGTTATGAATCATTGGGGATGCATAGACTTTCTTTAACTCGCAACACTCCATTCTCTACCACTGCAAAGTCTTTCGCCTTCATCGCTAGAATCTGCTCACGTATTTTCCTTAGGAATGGATCGTCTCTTTGAGTAGATGTGACCCTCTCTATCAGGTTAGGTACAAATCGCATCTGAGCAACCCGCGCGCCGCAATACCAAATTTAGAGTTCGATGCCCAACTTTTCTAAGTCCCTTTGTAACCTGCTATCAACGTACAGAGATCCTGCAAAGACCCCACTCAACGCATCTGCTACCATATTTCCCTTGCCAGGTGTGTAGTCTATCGTCAAGTCATAATCCTTTATCAATTCTAGCCAACGCCGCTGTCGCAGGTTCAGCTCCGCTTGGGTGAATAAGTACTTTAAACTCTTGTGGTCGGTATAAATTTGGCAAGGCACCCCATAAAGGTAGTATCGCCACAACTTTAACCCGAACATAATTGCTGCCAGTTCCAGATCATGCGTGGGATAATTTTTCTCGTACTTTTTCAGCTGTCTGGATGCATAGGCTATCACTCTGTCTCGCTGCATAAGTATACACCCTAGGCCCTGTCCTAATGCATCGCTAAAGATTTGGAATCCCGAGATCTTGTCTGGTAGTGCAAGTAACGGGGCAGAAGTGAGGCGATGCTTTAACTCGGTAAACGATGCTTCGTAGTTGGCGGACCACTGAAACGCGACTCCCTTTTGTGTGAGGCGAGTCAGAGGTGCTGCTAGTTTAGAAAAATCCTTTACAAACCGTCTATAGTAGCCCGCTAGCCCGAGAAAGCTTCGAATCTCAGTCACGGATGCAGGTTGCTTCTGCTCGACAATGGCCTCCACCTTCTTTGGATCGACTGAAATGCCTTCCGCAGAAATGATGTACCCAAGGAAAGATACACTGCTCAGCCAAAATTCATACTTACTTAGTTTCGCATATAACTTGTTGTCCTGAAGAGTTTTTAGCACGATCCGCAAGTGCTTTGCATGCTCCGCCTCATTCTTCGAATACACCATGATATCATCAATGAATACTACTACAAATCTATCGAGGTACGGCCGGAACACACGGTTCACTAAATCCATCAAGGCAGCAGGGGCATTGGTTAAACCGAACGGCATCACCAAAAACTCATAGTGGCCATAGCGAGTGCGAAAGGATGACTTTGGCACATCGTCCGGCTTAATCTTGAGCTGATGGTAACCCGAACGGAGATCAATTTTTGAGAACACTGTTGCAGCTTATAACTGGTCAAAGAGATCATCTATCCTGGGAAGGGGATATTTGTTTCGAACAGTTGCCTTGTTTAATTCTCGATAGTTGATGTAGAGCCGCAACGAGCCATCCTTCTTCTTAACAAACAGTACCGGCGTACCCCACAAAGACACACTAGGATGAATATACCCACGATCAAGCAGTTCTTGTAGCTGAGTTTTCAACTTTCTTAGTTCTGTCGGAGCCATTCGTTACGGAGCTTTGGAAATTGGTCAGGTTTCTGGAAATGTGTCAATAGTGAATTATGTCTCTCGATCAGGCGGCATACCGGGCAACTCGTCGGGAAATACATCAGGAAAATCTGCCATGACGGGAATGGACTCAACATTTGTTCAATCTAACTGAGTGTCTCGAACGGACGCCAAGTACCCTGTGCAACCAGTATGTATCATCCGTCGAGCAAACATTACAGAGATCACCATGCAGGCATTCGACGCTTTCGATTAAGGACTGCAAGCATAACAAAACTAGTTCTCGCCAGGAAGACGAAACACGACTTTCTTTTCCGCACAATCAATGGTCGTTGTGCAAGCGCCGAGCCAATCCATACCCAGAATGATGTCGTAGTCCCCCATGTCTAGAACTATCGCATCAAGTGCCATTTTCCTTCCTCCGATGCAAATACAGCCGTCACGGCAAACTTAATCGGCAGGCAAGCTCGTGCCTGACGGGGTACTGATGCTAAGCCTTAGACCTAACGGGGTCTGAGTAAATTTGTGTTCTCTAACAAAATTGGTTGATACAAAACTATGTATAGCACCGGAATCAAATAGCACTCGAGCAGGTACATTATTGAAAAGCAATATACCTGACACCGTCATGTTTGATGCGAGTGCCTCATCCCGAGTCAAAGCATAGACTCGGCCCTGAGCATTTTGCGGTGCCTCCTGGTTTGCTCAAAGTGTTTGCCCCTGATTCTGAGTTGAGTGATTTTGCTGCTGAGAACGGCTCGGAGGTGGATCGTTGGGGCGATACCGACAGTCTCTAGCAACATGGCCAAACTTGCCACAAACATAACATCCTCCCTTTTGAATTCGACATTCATTGATGTGGTGTCCCAGCCTGTGGCAGTAGGCACAAGGTTGCCCCCGTTTCTTCCCTGGATCTGAGTCCTGAGAGCCGTCGTTATTGTGGCTCTTATGCGAATTGTTACCACCTGTGTTGCTAGGGCGCTTGTGATTGAGATTTTGCACAGTATCGGTGCGAACTGGGGGGTACTACGGCTCTAGGAAAAGGGCGCGGTTTAGGGACTCACGTATGGTGCGGTACTGAGAAACAACGATATAGGCACGAATGGAAGGTCGAAGTCCTATTTCAAATCTCCGTGCACGCATCTCGGCATCACAAAGGTGAGACTTAGCAAATTTTACAAGTCTATTAAATTCTAAAGCGTACTGCCGCACGGTCATGTCTCCCTGCTGCATATGTGTAAACTCGTATTCCTTCTCGCGACGGACGGCGGGTTGAAGATACTTCTTTTCGAAGGCCTTATGGAATACGGACCAGGAGATAATCGTCGTGCCACCTTCACTCAATAAAGCTTATTTATGCACATCCCACCAATCATGGGCGTTTAAAAGGAGCTGACGTTGGGCGCAAGCGACTCTCTTGGTTTCGTCCATGTGGAGCACTTCGAAGTGGTCTTCTAACTCGACCAGCCAATCCAGCGCCACGGAAGGGTCTTCGGTCCGTTTAAAGGTAGTATGGCACATTTTCTTAAATTCTGATATCTGTAGGATGGAACCCTTATCATCTGAAAGTGGATGTTCCGGAGAGTCCTGGGGTCCCACAATATCAGCTACAACTAGCGCAGCAACGGAGGCTGCTGATGCAGAATGGTTGCTGGTAAGGTATCCATTTATTTCTGCTGTATTTCGGCCTGAGCATGTTGTGCCAGAAAATGAGTCTCAATCCGTAACTCAAATTGATTCTGTCGTAGTTCAGCTTGTCTCTGCTACGTTTCCATCAAACGCATTATCCATTCGAACGGATCAGCAGAGGGCGCTGCTACGGGACTTCCCGAACTGCCTGAAGTGCCTGAACTGCTCCCTTGCACCTGCGCCACCATCTGCGCTTATGCACTCGGCTCAGAGGTTGTTCCATGAAAGGGAAATAACTCATATTAGTCTCAAAATATATAATGGACTCACTGTATGGAACGCATCTCATTTTGCACCAATCGATTTTAAGAGCTCAACTCGAACGGGACAGGGTCATCTTAAGAAAACTTTCTGACACGAGATCAAAGGATCTGAAGCAATGCTCTGATACCAATATGTCATGCCCCAATTTTGCCCAATCGATAATCGTCCCCCGGGTGGGATGTCGTGCACGCATAGGGCGTGCGTGCACAAGGCCTAGGCATAATGATAATATTTAGAAACATATGCAACAGAGTACGCAAATAAGATAACACACCTTGAGGCATAGAAAAGTTTTTTTTTATTGATAATGAACATCTGATTACAGACTCTTGACCCAAAAGTGATAAAGATGCCATTCGGCTTACAACTTGGATACAAAATGAGATAGCTGTTCCATATATTACATCCTTACTAGAAATTCAAAAACACAAAATACCTTGGGTGTGAGTCAGCACCATCGCCTATGAGCTTCAAAAAGGAAGTGCAGCTCTGATTCTTTATTATGTACTTGGGCTCAAATGTCACAGCACGAACACGCCCACTGATTCAGAAAGAGTTGGAGAAAGCTTCAGCTCCTCGCCGCGTCGCCTTGGCTCGGGCAACCTGCTGCAAAGATGGTCAGTACTTCAAAAAGTACCGGTGAGGGCGAGCTAACCTAACTTACCAAATCTATAATGAACTCATATGAGCATGCAACATTTATTTTCTTATGTGACCATTCTATCTTTTTTAGTTCAATTTCCATATATATGCTAGAGTAAAACGATATAACAAAATGTGCCACCGCTTGATGACTTTACCTGTACCGTCTGATCCACCTGTACGAACTTACCATGACCTTCCCTGCCACGAAGACATAGTTAGTCTATACAGTTTAAATATACACAAAGATCACATTATTGACGAGCCATTATGGATTTTAGTCTGGGTAGGCGGCGATGCTTGCAGCGCAGGTAGCGAGCCTCGTTACAAACTTCCGTCTCACCAGTGCTGAGTTGCTAGCACGACTAATTGATGTTCCGCCCGGGATGAATCGGTCCGGTGCCCCGGTGACCGTTCACAGGAATCAAGACCCTTGTGCACAAGATTATCCAAGACCATTGACGATCCGAATACTAAGTTATCATATGAAACATTTCAATTATCAATAAGAACGGAACTGCTTAAGCAAAATTTGATGGCATAGTCTACTGGTTATTAAGATCGATTCACAAGCTATATACTATTTATTGAGCAGTCATAGATGAATAAGTTCTAGCTATAGTTGAACACAAAATAGCTTATACGTATAACGAGCATTCATGCATCAATATAATTGCATAGAATTCTGAGTGACAAGCATTATTAGTGTTTCAAGTCTACTTCTTTCTTTGTTCTGACTCAGGTTGTTGTTTCTATGTATCATTTGAACGGAATGCACAATGAATCAATTTATTTAGAATGAAGACTTGGAAGAAGGGCGCTAATCGAAATAAAGCTACTCACAAGTTTGGTGAACTGGGGAGAGAAAAGGGAGAACTTTAAGACTCCGCACGTGCGTCGTCTACACGATCACCTGCACGCACCAACAGATGATCAATATCTCCTGCTTCGGTCTCCAAGGTTCGATATGAAAATGCAAAATCCTAAGAACGAAGGCAATGAAAACCATCGAAACCGTTCAAGAAAATGCAAGTCATAAAGCCAACAAGAAAGCAACCAAGCGGCAACGAAAATGGGCAAGAAAAATAATGCAACGGAAAGGCCCCTCTCGACTCTTCCGCCGAGTCCTTCCTTGAGGCACAATCTGTTGAATATGGGATCTGATTCCGAAGAATCCAATCCATAACGAGGAAAGGATCTTGATTTAATCTGTCCCGATCAAACGGTCTCAAGTATTTCTTGGTCGCGCTCCCCGAATAGGGAGAACGGGGCATTACATGGCCGGTCCCCTCTTTCCCCCTTCCTAAGCTTTATCAGATGTCCAAGATGTCCCTACTAGCTAGTCATGAGGTTTAATTAGGAAGGGCTATATTAGGAAGCTTCTAATTCTTCATGAACTAAACTAATCTCCTTAATTAATTAAGGGAATGGGTCTAATGGGCCTAGTCTAATGTTTGGCTCAAAGTGTTGTCTTGACTAACTAATTTGGGTCCACTAGTATCAAGTCCAAATAATATACTCGCCTACTAACTATAAATAATTAGCACAAGTATAATTTAAATATATAGCACAATATGAATAAATATTAATTACTAAATACTAAATATACTAAATGACCAAAATACCCTCGTCTAGAAATATGGTAGTGACAAGTCTACCCTTCTTAAAAAATCTTTTCCTCGTAATTTAAGGAAGAACATAGCACTACAACAAGTAACCACGGCAAACAAGAAAGAATAATACCTCACGGCTTAAAGAGATAAGGGTATCGCTCGCGCATCTCGGCTTCCCTCTCCCAGGTAGACTTTCTCGGAGAGTGATGTCTCCACGTGACGCGTACCAAGGGAATCATCTTGTTCCACAACACCTTCTTTCTACGATCCAGAATCTCCACTGGCTGCTCTGGATAGCTGAGAGTCGGACCCAACTCGATCTTCGAGTGATCCGATACGTGACTAGGATCTTCCACGTACCATCTCAACTGTGACACATGGAACAAATTATGCACTCCCTCCAATGCAGGCAGCAAGTCTAGTTTGTAGGCTACTGCACCAACCCTCGCAAGAACGGCTAAGAGTCCGATGTACTGTGAACTAAGATTTCTTCCTCCACCAAAGAGAATAGTGTCCCATGTCGGAGAAATCCACAAGAACACCAGATCGCCAACCTAGAACAAAATACAGCCTTAACACTAAACCTAAAATAAAATAATCACAAGCAATACAAACAAATCTATACCTCAAACTCCAAAGGTCTCCAATGGCTATCGGCCCAATGCCGATGTCTGTCCTGTGCCATCTGAAGTCTATCCCTGAAGAGATTTACCTTCTTAGCTGCATCGACAATCATCTCCTGTCCGAACAAGACTCTCTTACCAATATCATCCCAAGATAGAGGAGTGCGACATCTCCGTCCATATAAAGCCTCGAATGGTGATATCTCGATACTGGCCTGGTAATTGTTGTAAGCAAATTCTACCAAGTGAAGATAATCCTCCCAAGAGCCTCTGAAATCCAAAACATAAGTTCAAAGCATATCCTAGAGGGTCTAAATAGTCCTTTCCGACTGTCCATCTGTCTGGGGGTGATATGCGATACTGAACTTGAGCTGGGTGTCCAAGCTGGCCTACAAACTTTTCCATAAGTGGGATATTAAGCGACTATCCCGATCTGAGACTATGCTCACATGAACTCTATGCAATTTGATAATATATCGCACATACATCTCCACTATCTGCTCCGTAGACGTACCTACTTTAAATGGCAAAAAGTAGGCTGGTTTGGTCAACATGTCTACGATGAACCAAATCACGTCTTTACCTCCTGGAGAATGCGGAAGCCTTGAAACAAAATCCATAATAACATGCTCCCATTTCCACTCTGAAATGGGTAAAGATTGAAGTAAACCACCTGGCCTCTGTCTCTCTGCCTTTACCTGCTAGCATACTAAATATCTGGATACAAAGTATACTACCTCCCGCTTCTTGCCATACCACCGTACATGCTCTCTCAGATCTCTATACATCTTGTTGGCACCTGGTTGTATAGAGTACTGCGATCGATGTGCCTCATGAAGAACCTTCTCGCACAATATTTTACTTGGCACACACAACCTGGTATCGTGCCATAGTAATCTATCCTCAGCAATAATGAAGTCCTCAGATAATTCTATCCGAACCTATGCTCTGATGCTCCTCAGAGACTCATCTTATACTGCGAATCTCGAATCCTTTCCATCAGCTCTGACTGTATCTGTAGTCCCCACATCTGTATCTCGACACCTGGTACCAGTACCTCAATATCCAAGCTCTTAAGATTGGCCAATAAATATATGTCCGTAGTTAAGCATATAGCCATTAGATACATGCTTAAGGCATCAACGACTACGTTGGCCTTACCTAGATGGTATTGCAATAATATGTGGAAGTCCTTCTTCAACTCCAACCACCGTCGCTCTCTCATGTTTAGCCCATTCTGGGTTAACACGTACTTCAAGCTCTTGTGGTCTGTGAAGATCTCCACACGTTCTCTGTACAAATAGTGTAAAAATGATCACTGCCAACTCCAAATTATGGGTAGGATAATTCTTCTCATAAGGACATAATTGCCTGGAAGCATAAGCAATCGCCTTCTCATTCTGGTGCAAGATACAATCCAAACCCTTCCCTGAAGCATCACTATAGATAGTGAATTCACCGACTTCTGATGGAAATATCAAAACTAGAGTTGTCGTCAACCTCTTCTTCAGCTCCTCGAAAGCGGCCCGACTCTCCTCAGTCCAGGCAAACTCCATATCCTTCCTAGTCATCCTAGTCATCGGCTCTGCAATCCTGGAGAAGTCTAGTACAAACCTCCTGTTATAACCTGCTAGCCCCAGAAAACTTCTGATCTCCGCCACTGAACTTGGAGTAGCCCACGATTCCACTGCTAAAATCTTCTTTGGGTCCACTGAGATCCCATCACATGTGATCACATTCCCAAGGAATTCAACATTTTTAAGGAAGAACTCACACTTCGAAAGCATGACATATAGCTTCTCCTTCCTGAGAGTCTCCAGAACTATCCTCGGATGATGCTCATGCTCCTCCGGGGTCTTCGAATATATCAGAATATTATCAATAAATACCACCATAAACTTATCAATATAATGGTGGTACACCTTGTTCATCAGATTCATGAATACTGTCAGGGCATTGGTCAACCCAAACGACATCACCATAAACTCAAATGGGCCATACCGAGTCTGAAAAGCTGTCTTTAGAATATCTTTCTTCTTCACTTTTACCTGATGGTAACCCGATCTCAAGTCTATCTTTGAAAATACCTTCGCTCCGCTCAACTGATCGATGAGATCACCAATTCCCGGCAGCAGATATTTATTCTTGATAGTGAGGTTGTTCAGAGCCATGTAGTCGATCCACATGCGTACCGACCCATCCTTTTTTGGTACAAATAATTCTGGAGCACCCCATGGTGATGAACTGGATCGAATGAAGCCTTTGTCCTGCAACCTATCCACTTGCTTCTTTAAATCTACCAGTTCTTAGTTGTTTATTCTATAAACGTGTTGAGATATCGGATCTACGCCTGGCACCAAATCTATAGAGAACTCAACATCACGGTCTAGCGACAAACCCAGCAACTACTCCAAAATAATATCCATGAACTCTGCTATCAACAGATATGAAAACTCCTTCTCTTTCACCATGACTCCAAAGATGGCATCCTCGCTCTGCTCCGTTGCTCCTATGGAAATCTCAAACTCTGGCTCTCCTGGCAGTCGAAACAAAACTCTTCCTCCATGATAATCTATACTAGCATGGTGCCTACTCAACCAATTTATCCCGAATAAAATATCGTAGCTCGAAAGTGGCATTACGAGAAAATATGCGCTCAACTCCCTACCTCCCAGTATAACTCTCAGATCCTTATAAACATCAATAACCAGGATGATACCTCCCCAGTCGTCATCTTCCAATTCCTAGCCAAAGGTTCAAACTCTAATTAATGCTTAAGAGCAAAAGATACAGATACAAAAGAATGGGAAGCACCAGAATCAAATAAAGCATAAGCTGAAATAGAATGAAGAAGAACTAAACTTGATATCAAATCTCTGACTGGCTCCTCCTCCTCAACTGTCATATAAAAAGCTCGCCCTTACGGTGCACCTCTCTGCTGGTGGTGGTGCTAGACAAAAAATTGCTGCTGAGTCTGTAAAGGAGGTCTCGTCTGTTGTCCCGTAGGTGGCCTCGCTGGTTTTTTCTGTTCCGGTGCTGCTTTCTCGCTTGCTCGAACTGGAGCCACTAGATACTCCCTCAACTGGTGGCATGGCTCTCCGTAATAAAGACACACTCCAAGCCTCTTCCTGCAGACTTCCTGTATATTTCTAATCTTTCCACAGTGTGTACACTGCGAGGCCTGTTGTGCTGGTCTCGAGGCCTGATGGAATAGTCCTCGAAACTGGTGGTGGAGCACCCCCAAAAGCTACTACTGAAATGCCTACTTGGACTAGTAACGCAATCCTCAGAGCGAAAGAAAATGGAACAGTCGATGCTGGCTCTCTATTAGGTGACAGAGTAACTAACCTCGTTGAGACTGCTCCAGAGCGCTACGATCGAGTCTTCGGAGGCATCCTGAAGACTGATTCAACAAGAAATCAATATTGCGTAAGATACGATAATACCAAGGAAGGACAGTAATATTTTAAAAAAATAATTACTCTGAATGATAAAGATAGCAATTAAATAGATTAGAAATATTTCATAATTGTGATTGAGCATCCTCTCATCCAATATCCCAAGTCCTATATCCTATATCAGGCCAGTAGCCTACGCCGTAGCATCGGCTGTAGAACATTGTCTAGGTCAATAATACTATATACCCATCTCACACATGATAAATAAGGTACCTGTCATGCTATCTCAACTCCAAATGGAGGACAATATGATAATATGGTAATTGTAAACAATACTCAATTACAATAACAAACTAGAGGATGATAAGGCATGATATAGAAAAGAAGGAAAGAAAAAGAGTCGCAAATACATCACAAGTCTAAGTCTAATCTCAACACAAGACAACAAATAATAATATAATGCTAAGTGTCTAACTGACATATAAAATATCATGAATATCTAACTATGCCTTATCAACTGCTGGTACTAAATCAACCGGCGCTACGGGTAATAACTCAACTGGCTCACCATCCTGTGGCCCGTAGTGCATAAGATATCAGTCCTCTAATGAATTATTTAAAAAATATATCAAGTCAGGATTGGAGCGAAGTACAACCCAAATAGCAGTTCCAATAATTGACAGAAACTATGAAATAGCAATAGCAATAAAAATAGATGATGGAAGTAACTGAACTAGCATGTATCACGATAAACAATATTATGGTACAATAATGGCAAGAACTAAAAATAATATGGTGAGGAACATCAATATAATAAACTGGAATAAAGGAACAATATATATAAATGTGCCTTAAAATATTAGTAAGATAATGTGATCGGCTAGGGCCTAATACGGGTTATATATAAAAGGGGAGCTAGCATGATAACACGTGAGTTGCATGATCTGCTAACTATCATGGGCTATACTAAAACATGGGCTATAAGGTATGATCACATATCCACTAATACTTCCCCAATCCCCGACTAGTACACGGATCCAAATCATGACACATTATAACACGTATATCACACTGTACAGTCTATAATATCATGCACTATGATCATGGTCTATAAAATCACTAAGATATCACGGTAGTCACTGGGTAATCACGAAGCACGATACGGCGATCACTGAGTAACCACGATAATAATATCTCATGACCAAGATCTACGTATACCAATCCATGAAACCATCGTGTCAAGAATCAAATATATCAATACTAAATACATGAAACATAGAGGCTATAAAATATAAAAACTATCAGAGAATGTACTCGCATGTGATCCTGAGCTAATGGTATATCTCGGTATGTCATACACACCTAAATAGGAATATCATGTTACTTGGTGTAATGAAGTGAGAAATGAGCTACATGCACTAATATGCTGCTTTCTAGGACAATACTAAGTGGCATCTAGGTCAAACTAGGAACTCTAGCTTATATTAGCTATACTAGGTTATTACTAAGTTTCTAAGTCAAACTAGTTAGTATAAGACTATACTTGTATTAGCTATACTAGGTTATTACTAAGTTTCTAAGTCAAACTATTTAGTATAAGACTATACTTGATTTTGTTAGTTATACTATCTAGTACTTAGCTAATACCTTACACTAACTGATATTAATATACTTAACTAATAACTGATAGCACTTACTTATTCAAACAGTTAACTAATACTAACCTCATTCACTCAAGCACTTAACTAACACTAACACCGTTGTCCTACCTCACTGACACTCACTTCACTCAAGTCCTGAGATCATATATTCAACACCACATAATCACCTATATAATAACGAACACCAAATAATCACACACCAACACATAGTACCTCTTACCCCCCTGAATAACTGTTATTGATACTGCCCAGTATTAGTGTTCCCTAGCTTTACTGCTCTATTGGAACATGTATACATTATTACTACTAAGAACTAGCTACAGACCTACACTAGTTTCACAACTGAAGTTATCATCCCTAAGATACACGCACAGTAGACTGATACATGAAGAACCTGACTGCTTATCCTAATTGTCAGTGCACACAAGCGTGTTACTGCTATTACTGCACCTTGTTACGGTTGTTACTATACCTTGATGTTGTTGTTACTGCATCTATTACTACTGCTGCTGCTAATTTTATTTCTACTACTGTTATTATATTTCTACTGCTACTACTATTAAACTGGTACTATTATTAAACTACAACTGCTATTAAACTGCTACTGCTATTAAAACAATCCTTTCTTGTTCCCAGTCTACTGATGATGTTGATGCTTCACCTTGTAGTGCACTTCAAGTGCACTACAAGTGCACTGCCTGCTACTTCTATTGTACCTAGCCTTACCTCTAGCAACAACTGATGCATACTTACCTTACCATGATGCCTGCAGTGCACACTCTCAACTGTGTAGGAACTTGCACAGTTGCCCGAGCTCCCCACTTAACTGTCAAGTGAAACACACCAAGGGCAACCCCCATCTATATATACATAAATATATTTATATATATGTATATAAAACTAGCAACCTATATATATTCATATTTATATACATATATATATATATACAACACACATAATAGAGACAAAACCAAACACCTATAGTGCATTAGCAATATACTCTATGATACCCACCCAATTGAGAGTCAAACTCATAATACGCCACAACAACCACTCCCACATATCAAATACACTAATTCCTAACTAATGTAACTTGTTACACTAAGAATTGAAGAAAAATTATACAAATCACCCAAAATAAATCTCATATCACACCATATTATAAATTACTATGATACGCTCTACTCGTGTCCAATTATTGACACGTACTTAGTCCCACAATGCTTGATGTGTCAATCTCATAATTTCCCCAAATTGGACACAAATCATCATGTAACTTTCAAAATATAAGTCATATGAACCTAATTTTAGATCCTATGGGTAGCCCTAAGCCAAGGAATGATTTCTAATGGTTAAATGCATGAATTAGAGTATAAATTAAAGGGGTGGATTTAGAATTTAGCTATTGGGAGATAGATTCCCAATAAAATGCTCAATAGACACAAGTAGGACACAATTTCCTTGCCAATTCTATTTTCTTCAAGTGCTTATTGCAATCCAAGCTCCAATGCTTCTTAAATAATGAAATTGAGAGAAAATGGGTGTGAATTGGGTTGAATTTGTGGAGGGATGAGTCAATTTGAGGAAGAATACAATTGGGGATCTAAATGAAATAAACTAATAAAGAGAAGAGAGAATGAGGACCCCCCAAATGGCCGGCCCCCTTTTTCCCCTTCCCAAACAACATAAAATGTCCAAGATGTCCCTATTAGCTAGTCATGAGGTTTCATTAGGAAGGGCTATATTAGGAAGATTTTAATTCTTCATGAACTAATCTAATCTCCTTAATTAATTAAGAAAATGGGTCTAATGGGCCTAGTCTAATATTGGGCTCAAAGTGTTGTCATGACTAACTAATTTGAGTCCACTATTGTCAAGTCCAAATAATAGGATAGCCCACTAACTATAAATAATTAGCACAATCACAATTTAAATATATAGCATAATATGAATAAATATTAATTACTAAATACTAAATATACTAAATGATCAAGATACCCTCATCTCAAAATATGGTAGTGACAATCATATAGCATCTCACTTTAGTATGTTGATCGCCTATCTGAATTTTTAGGCGTATCTTTTCTAGCAGTTTACATCTTCCAGCATTGAAGCCTAAAATGGTAGTGCTAGTAGCAGACAGGTCATGTATTAGTATCTTCAATCCCCTCAGTAGGCTTTTAGGAATGATGCTGAGTGAAGAACCAGGGTAGATGTGAATCCGGTTTACCTTGATAGATCGGATATAACTGGTATAATACAAAGTTTTGTCATGTTGATTATATTTGAGTAGCATGTCATCTTGCGTTAAGGTGATATTAAGAATCTTCTCGATCATGTGGTGGCATTGTGAATATGCTAATGGCTCTTCATTAGGAGTCTTGAGTTGAGCTAAGTTTGAGTATGCATGTATCAGAGGTTCGCTCAAAGCTTCACGAGTCTCCTTCGATAAACGAAGTAACTCGAATATGGAAAGTCGGGATGGGGTATTGGCTAGTTGTGCCAATATGTTAAAATTGTAGGGCTTTTCAAGTCCTTGGGGTATATTCCTCTTCAAGGATTTGTCAAAGCGTACTTCCTTTTTTTTCCTTTCTTTGCCGTAATAGGCTTCGAAGGACTAGGTTCGGTTGTGACCGGAGCAACAGGAATTGGCGAAGTAGGAAGAGTGTCAGGAACATCTTTCAGGACAGATTCATAAGTTTTATGATAATCTTTGCTAGATCTGGTACCCGTCATGGCTTCTTTTTTGGGTATTGGAAAAAGAAGTACCATGTTACAAGAATTAAGTTTTTTTTATCATGCCTCTATTAGGATCGAGTCTGTGGGCTAGTTTTATTGTAACCCAATCCACTACTAGATTTGTTGGACTGTCCTTGGAGTTGTAGAGGAATACGTTGCCCCTTGCCAAAGTTCGAACCATCACCTTTCTGGAAGTCATACCCCATATTTTGCATCAACCGTACAGATTGCTGGCTGTATTG
Organism: Iris macrosiphon; assembly: GCA_036927795.1. Lineage (NCBI taxonomy): Eukaryota > Viridiplantae > Streptophyta > Magnoliopsida > Asparagales > Iridaceae > Iris > Iris macrosiphon. The sequence continues at coordinate 100,879,466 of JAYESA010000001.1, read as the reverse complement.
ATGAAGTTGGGGACGATCCTCCTCAAGCACTTGAGTTAAGGTCGATGCTCTAATTGTTATAGCAGGAGGGGAAGGAATTTATGTAGGAACACCTTCATAAGCAATGAAGATTTTTTATGCCCTATATAGCGGAACACTGGCAATCATGGACCATTATCGGTGTGTAAAGTGAAGCTTCCGAGTAGAGCTTGGTGGGGTAATGTTCAGATTTTGAAATCTGCTCTTTATAGATATATCTTCTTTATGTGAATCTCGATCGCTGTCAGAGTGATGATATAAAGAAATCATATTGCATAATTTATACTTCTTACCCTTCTTGGATTTTGAATTGGAAGATGCTACTCCCTGGTCCCAATCTGGCATCAGGTCAGGATGAATCCACATAATCTCGTAATGATATGTGATAAGTGGCACTAACCCCTCTGTTTGACTTTGAGAAGGCGAAAGATTTACCACTGTAAAAGCATAAAAAAATATGTAGGCCGCATAAAGACCATACCCCCTCAAAAGAACAACCACCCCGTCAAAGAACAACCATGCAGCAGAGAAGCCACATACAGGCCCGAATAACCAAAGCTGCAGAGAAGCCACATGTGGCCTGAATAACCAAGCCGCAGAAAAGCCATATGTGGCCTGAACAAATAAATCGCAAAGAAGCTACATGCGGCCTAGTCAAACCAAAGATCAAAAAGTTGCATAGTATATTCTATGCGACCAGAACGATCATAGAGCAGAGAGGCCGCATAAAACCCACTGACACAACAGGCGATGACTGTCAGACTCTGATACATCACTTATGACGTCGACAATTCGAGATTTGTGAAAGATGACAGCTCAAGAAAACACAGGCAAAAAGTCACATTAGTGCATCAATAGCCTCGACATACGCACGAGGCCACGTATCCTCACCCATGCAGCCTCATCAACATGTCACCAGAGTATCCATCCGACTAAGACCAAATGAGAGCCTGTATACGGCTACAAGACCCATGCGACCTCGCCATCATACGGCCATAGTGTCCATCCGACAAAGGCCAAATGAGAGCTCGTATGCGACCGTGACAATATGCGGCTAAGATGTTATGCGGCTCTCGACTCACGGGATTTTCTGTTACGATCGAAGACAATTTTTCACATAGTCAGTACTAACTAAGTATCCAGTTGACCGGGTCACTCACACAACAGCCCCGAGATCTCTTCAACAATATATCCTAACTGAGGCCACATGGCAGCCTGTCCGCAGGATACGACTGCGGTTACAATCATATTTTGTTGAAGGAGTCCTATACGACCACCAAACAGAGCCATATACGACATCGATAGTCCGTCAGCACGACGACTATAAATAGCAATACTAGCATACCCTACAAACCCTTCAGCCAGCTACATACGTGCAGACAAGCTCAGGAGAGTATGATTGCCATATTTCTAGAATTGGGGTATTTTGGTCATTTATATTTTTATATCAATAAATATGTTATATTAATTAATTAAATGTGCATGTTATATATTATATGTAACTAACGTGATATGGTTAGTAGTTGGACTACTTTGTTAGTCGGGACCCTAGTGGACCTAATCAACTTGACATGACAACCTATTCAAATAATTTAAACTAGCCCAAATAGACTTTTAGTGAGTTTTGTGCTCTAATTAAAGGATTAGACTTAACCAAGAGAAGCTTCCACCCTAATTTATTCTACATAACAACTTGGAGGGCATTATGGATATTTTAAATCAACCAACCCTAACCCTAGCTTGTGGTCGTCCCCTTTATAGGGTCTTCTCTCTCTCTCCTCCTCTCATAACATGCTCCCAACATTCCAAATTTAGGTGCTTCACCAAATTCCTTCATTCTTCCACCAGAACTCCACCAAATTAATCCTAATTCCTCTCATTCTAATCATCAAGGAGGCTAGAAGCTAGTGTTGAGCGAGAATACTGCAGAAGGGAGCAATGGATCTAGAAGCTTGTGTCATTTGGTGTCCCTATTGGCTTTGCATTGGGAATCCATCTCCCAATAGATAAAATTTGAGATTAACCTTTGTATTTGTATCTAAATAGAGTAGTTAGTCATTTAGAATCCACCCATGCATTAGGGCTACCCATGGGGAGATGCTTGGACTTTATTTGACCTATTTGGAGACTTTTACATAGTATTTTGTATCAATTTTCGGGAAAATTCGAGATTGGCACATCAAATGTTTGTTATTAGATTTATTAGGTCTAATTAGACTTAGATTGGTTATGTGTGGCTAGATAAGTGTCCACAATTGGATATGAGTAGGCTGTATCATGATACGGTGGTGTAGGTTGAATATTTCCATGAATATTGGGTTCTAGCAGGTCAAATTATCTATAATGCATTAGAATAATCTATATATTATGTTATTCAAATTAAATTGATGTTTTGGATGTGTTCTAAGTGATATTAGTGGTGGTATCAAGGTTTGGAAGAAGTATCACAAGAGTATCATAAAGAATGGGGAGTATCTTGGTATTGCACACCAAGTGTTTGGTTTTTTGCTAGAGGTGTGTTCATATAGTATATTATATATATGTATATGGGGTTGGTTTTGTGTATGTGAGATGGTGTGTATGTAAGATGACAGGTCGGGCAAGTGCACAATGTGACTTGGTGTGTGCCTGCAGTCGGGTGACTTGGAGTCGTAAGTGTGAGGGGATGCTCGGGTTAGTAATAGCAGTAGCTAAGTAGTTGTGTCTGTGGTGATATTCAATGAGTTGGTTAGGTGTGGCATTAATGGTATTAATGGTTGTGTGTTAGCTAGGGATGCAAGCAGTCAAGGATGGCAATAAGGAAGATGAGGGTGTGCAAACAGGTGGCAATAGTAGCAGCAAGCATGGTAGAGCAGAATTGCAATATGTGTGTGCAAAGATTAGGATTTGATTTAGTATTAGTAAGGAAAGGGTACATTCTTCATATTTTCGATACTGTGTAGTAGTATAAATATTTTGCAGCAGTAGGTAAGTTATGGTGTATGTATTCGTGTAAGGTGGAGAGTCTAGTGTGAGCAACTAACTATGGGAGTCCAAGTTATAATCGAGTCTATAATGGTGTATAAAAGGTGTAGAACCTATCTGTGAAGCAAGTGGATTGTAGCTTAGCAGCAGAGGATTAAGAATCGGTGCATCATATCTCGTGTATTAGTGAGTAAAATTGGTAGGTATCAGATATTGGTGATGCATATAGTTGAGAGGTAGGTATGTTTGTATAGGTTTTACTATAAGGTTATGAGTGATGTTGCATGCATTCGAGTGTATCTGTGTATGGATGTAGTTGGGTTGTAGACTTGGGTATTTTGATATGGGAGTTCAGGAGAAGGAATATTGGAGCAGAGTGCACCATTGAGGAAATTGGAGTGCTTCCTTGTTGTAGCAGGCAGTATGTATCAGGTGTAGATTTGGTGTATGAAGTGAGTAGGTGTTGTGTCTCAATGTGTACCTGGAATGAGGAAGTGTTGTTATGGTGTATGCTCTTGTATGTGGGTGTAAGTGTGAGGGGAGGACTATTTAGCAGCAGCAGAAATATTGGAGTATTAGTGTGGATATGTTGTATTGGGTAGTATTGAAGAGGAGTAAGGATGGGTGGTATTAGTGAGTACCAAGCTTGGTAAGCTATGTCAAGGCAGTTGAAGATATTAGTTGAATAATGGGTATTAGTTTGATATCTGGGGGTATCAAGGGTGGTACCATAGTATCAAGGTAAGTATTAAGGTTGTGACTAGGTATCAGAGTAATGCCTAGGTAATAGATTACATTAAGGTATTAGTTTAAGCTAAGATAAGATAATGGCAAGGTAAGTGTTAATAGCTAAGATAATAGAATAGAGTTAAGGCAAGATATTTAGCTAAGGTATTAACTTATACACTAAGGTAATACTAGATAGTAGATATAACTAGTTTATTCATAAGTTAATTATATATATAAGTACTTAGTTATATTAGATAGTATAGCTAATACCTTCAAGGTATGGACCTAGAAATCTAGGTATAGCTTAGTATCACCTAGTATTAGCTAGTTTAGCTTTGTAACCAACTAAGAAGCTAGCTTTGAACCTAAAATCAAGGTATTGACCTAGTTTGACTAGTATGACCTAAAAATGACCTAGAAACCCTATTTTAGCTTATTTTAGTATATTTATCATTCCAATACACCTATTGACATGGCATTATATATATATAGGTCACTTTGACTCCAGTCCAGACACATATTGGTATTGTCAGCCCAGGACCTCAAGCGAGTACATTCTCTGCTAGTTTTTATTATTTAATAATTACTATAATACAAATATTTAGTAATATTTTACCTGATTCCTGACACGATGGTACATGGATTAGTATACTTGGATCCTCGTCATGAGATGTTACTCTTTAGTGATTGCCTTGATATTTCTCGTGATTATATAGACCGTGATCATCGTGCTTGTATTGTAGACCTTGTATAGTGATTATTGTGTCGTGACGTGTCATGATATGGATCCATTGTACTAGTTGGGGGCGGGGGAAATGCTAGAAGGATATGTGATCAAACCCTTAAATATTTCATCATGTAGACAACAGCCAGTCATATACCTCACGTGTGATTGTGTTACTCCGTAGACAACAGTCAATCTTAAATGATTGTATTATTGATCGTGTTACTTGTAGACAATAGCAAATCATACTTTAAATATGATTGTGTAATAGCTTTGATAGTAGATCTTGATAACTGTCACTACCACATCCAGAAAACAGGGGTATTTTTGACTTTTTATAATTATTAGCATTGTGGTATTTATATTAAATGATTTCTCAATATTGTATTTAAATTAAATAATTCCATGAGGTGTATTTAAATATATTATATATTGTGTTCTTAAACGTCTGAGCTGGTAGACTTGACTTAGAGACCACTAGACGAACACCTGATCGAATAATGGGGATTATGTATTCAATTGTTTTATTTTAGAATTAAATTATTGAAGGTTGTATTTAAATTACCATAATTTATTTAAATTTTTGTGCGCTGCCGTTACTTCGATATTTGGAGCAATACCCTGACTTTTGCCTTCCAACAAATTTTACAATCCTGCCCTAGACATGCCCGCCTTCCATTCTGCTATTTTTTGCAACTCCTAATTATGATCTCTGTACCTTCATTTTAGCCGCACAAAAATCGTCGCGGACGTTTATTTAAATCCTAAATAAATTCCAACTTTGTGCGTTCCAATCGAAATTGGAGACAATCTTGACCTATTTTTCGTGCGACCCAAATTAGGGTAATATTCTGTTCTGAGTCTTCTTCATTAATGCTATTGATGACCCGACCTGATTTTGGTCCCATGCACTCCTAATTAATTTTAGAACACAGCTTGTATTTTATTTCTAATTAAGTTGAGGATAACATTTTAACCGATTCTAAAAATCCCAATTTAATTCCAGTGCCCTGCTAATTGAGCCCATACCGAACATACAGCGCCCCTTGACCTTACAAAACACCGGACACCGAATCGCCCGCCAAATTTTCGTCATTTCATGCGTCTGTGCAAATACCCAAATTTAAGGGGGCTAATTTGCAAATTTGTATTTTTGGTGTCAACACCCCATTTGTTTAAACAAAGAAGGAGCCCTAATAATTTAACTAAGCCTCTCACCCTCATCCCCACATGAAGAAACCCTCATGTTAAATCTGGACCCCTCATTTAAAGGGTTAATCACCACCCTTGATTTCACACACACCTTCTCCTTATTTAATGTCATGTCACATCAAGCCCTAATCCCCAAAACAAGCCCCCACCTCTCTCTCTCCTCCCTCCTCACTCCAACGTAGGAGTTTCTTCTTTCTTCTTCTCCTTCTTCCTTTCTTCTTCTCTTTCTTTTCTTCTCTTTTTCTTCTTCTCTTCTTCTTCTCCTTCCTCTTTTGAGTTTATGTGGAAAAATGGGGGGGAAACCTTCACACAACCATCATCACTGTTACCTCTCCCTCTGCTGTCAACCAAAGCCGGCCATCTCCGGCAAACCTCGGCTTCTCCATCCATCAATCCATCCAAGTCCGGCCAGTTCGAGCCATTCCGGCAGAGCACCCCGACTTCCCCGTCGGCAGTGCGGTGCTAGTTCCCAGACCCCGCGACGAGCCCCCACGCGACCGAAGCAGCAGCAGCAGCTCGATTGCACCTCTCCGGCCGCTGTACTGCTCCGACGAACCCGCTCCAACAAACTCCGGCGGCCCCTACCCGAAGTCTGTTTCCCCGGCCAGCCCGGACTGCAAGCTGCTCCTCCCTTAGTACTCATTCCTCCACCTCTGTGTCACCCAGCCGGCCTTTCCCCACAGCTCCGAGCGGCCGAGCCGACCCCGCTGCGAGCTCCGACCGCTCCCAGTTTCTCCCACCATCACCACCTCAAGCCTTCACCACCATTGACCAACTCCGGCGGGCTGTGCACCTACTCAGGTGAGCTTCTCTCTTCTTCCTCTGTATGCCTAATATGATGTATAGAGTACAGTAGTTAATTAATGTATAGTGTACATATAATTGGCATATGTATATATATGTAAATACGTATATATAGTATATATAATTAATTTGGTATATGTATATATGCATATTTTGTATACTTAATATATTCTCAATATCTCTAATTGGTTTGTATATATATATATATATATATATATTTGTTTATTTTTATATACTATCTATTTAATAAAAAGTATATGCTAGTATAAATTTAATTTGGTGTATTAGTATTACTATATTTAAATGATAATGTTGACAATATATATATATTCTAAAATGTATTTCTGGCATATATATGAGTATACATATATAATGTTCAACTAGTATAAATCAAATATGTATTTAAAAGGCATATATATATATATATATATTGTAAATACATTTAAATTGGTGCATGTATAAATATTGTAAGTATTAATAAGTGTAATGTGTTTTACGTATCCCTACTAGATGACCCTAGTTGACCAGTATCATACCTGGCATAGCCCTGAGTTATGTTTTGTGTTGTGTTAGTGTAGCATCTGATACAATATTATACTATTATATGTTATAGGACTGTTGGATCCTCCAGACGATACTCTGGGACAGGATATTGGTATTGACAGCTAAGGACCCAAGGCGAGTACATTCTCTGATTAGTTTCTTATTTATGATATCCCCTATGTTCACTGTATCTAGTGTAGATATACATGCCCTTGACACGCTGGTTACACGGATTGGTATACACGGATCTCGTCATGAGATGTTATTCCTTATTCATGGTGTAGCTTGTACAAGACTTTTTCCTTGTTATCTTGTGCATGTACAGACACTGAGACCCGGGGAGATTTGCTACCTCCCTAGGGAATCCCGTGCCATAGCGTACCATGATTGGATCTACTATACCAGTCGGGAGTGGGGAGTATTTTAGTGTAGATATGTGATCATACCCAACTTTACATGCATCATAGCTCACCCGCGCCTCACGTCGGTGCGGCCTGACCATTTACATGTCTCCTCATTGTTACATCGGTTAGCCCTACTAACCCATGTAATGAGTTTACATGCCTCCTCACTGTTACATCGGTTAGCCCTACTAACCCATGTAATGAGTTTACTAGTCCCAAGCCGATCACATGTTAAAGCTAGTACTCACACACTTAGTCATAGGCTTCTTGCTCATTGACATATTGTTTCTCTTCCTGCATTTACTTACAGTATTTCCAGTATTTCTTTTATTGTACATTTCTCGTACCTATATATGCATCTCGTATATTTCCATCTAGAACTGCTACATAGTTTATGTCATTAATATAGAACTGCTATTTAGAGATGTACTTTGCTCCTTCCTGACTGGAAAATATTTTTCCAGACTGTGACCTTAGTGGACTTGTTTCTGACACACTTGGGGATTGGATGTTACTGATTGCAGGTATGACTATTATGTCGTTAGACTTGTCTTGTATTTCTTTGTTTGCCTTGATATCTCATCGTGCTTTAGTTTAGGTGATTGAGTATTTCTAACACTATTTTTGATATACACGTCTCCTTATGGAGTTGGGTATTCATGTGAGTTGATTAGATAGTTACATGACCTAGACAGCGTTCTACCGCCGATGCTGCGGCGTAGGCTGGACGTACCCGCGCACTCGTGCCCCTAAACCGGGTGCGGGTCGTGACAATAACCCAAGCCAATCACATATCTAACCGATATTTCAAATACTTAGTATAGTTACAGTTCTTCTCTATATTCTAGTTCGTTGCCTTTTTTTTATTTTATTGTGATCAGTTATACTTTATTGCACTAGATTATTTGTCTTATTTCCTACCACAGTATGATATTGTTCATTGCTTCTCGTCTTGTATTACATTCTCTATTTCTGTTTATAGTCATTATCAATTAACTTGGAACTGCTATTGGATTGTACTTTGCTCTAATCCTGACTGGATATATTTTTTAGATGATTGGTTAGAGCATATATGTCCTACCGACTATGAACCACAGGATGGCGAGGCCTTTGAGATTGCACCATAGAGCCCCTTGATATAGTACCACCAGTTGGGGAGTTTTAGATCATTCTTTATGATTTTGTATTTGATCTTAGCTGGATTTTATGACATGTACTATATTTGATATCTTTGAGTTAAGATTAAACTACTAGACTTGGACTTGTGATATATGGCAACTCTGTATTTTTTTTTCTATTCCATATCGTGCCATATTTTCTCCTACTTTTATATTGTGATTGTGCATTGATTATCATTATCATATATTATTTTTCTTTATTTGGAGTTAAGATGGCATGACAGGTACCTTATATATATTGTGTGAGATGTTTAGATTGTATTGTTGACCTAGACAGCGTTCTACCGCCAATGCTACAACGTAGGCTGGACGTACCCACGTACTCGTGCCCCCATATCGGGTGCTGTCACTACCACATTCCGAAAACAGGGGTATTTTTGACTTTTTATAATATTTAATATTATAGTAGTTACAATTAAGTAATTGCATGATAAGTATTTAATTTAAATAATTATGTGATGTGTAATTAAATATATAATTATATACAGTGTTCATTTATTTTGAGCTAGCAGACTTGACCTAGAAGCCCAGTAGATGAACACCTATCGGAATTATAGAATTCTGTATTTAATTATTTTATCTAGAATTTATTTATTGGAGATTGTAATTAATTGCCGTATTTATTTAATTATTGCGCATTGCCTTTGCTTCGATATTTGGAGCGCTATCCTGACTTTTGTCTTCCAACAAATTTTACAATCTTGCCCTAGATATGCCCGCCTTCCATTCTGCTATTTTTGCAACTCATAATTATACTCTCTGTGCATTATTTCTAGCCGCACAAAAATCGTCGCGGACGTTATTTTAAAAATCCCTATTTTGTATCGTTGTGCGTTCCAATTGAAATTGGGGACAATCTTGACCTATTTTTCGTACGGCCCAAATTAGGGTAATATTCTGTTCTGAGTCTTCTTCATTATTGGTATTGATGACCTGACCTGATTTTGGCCCCTTGTACTCCTAATAAATTTTAGAACACAACTTGCATTTATTTCTAATTAAATTGAGGATACTATTTTAACCGATTCTGAAAATCCCAATTTAATTCCAGTGCCCTGCTAATTGAGCCCATACCCATCATATAGCGCCCCCTGACCATACAAAACATCGGACACCGAATCGCCCGCCAAATTTTTATCATTTTATGTGTCTGTGCAAATACCCAAATTTTAGGGGGCTAATTTGCAAATTTGCATTTTTGTGTCAACACCTCATTTGTTTAAAACAATGAGGGAGCCTAATAAATATTTAACTAAATCCACCACCCTCATTCCCACATGAAAAATTCTCCTTGACCAATCTGGACCACACATTTAATGGGCCAACCCCCCAGTAAGTTTCTTTCTCCTCTCCCTCTTCCTTCTTCCTTCTTCTTTCTTCCTGTGTATATATATATATGTATATATATATATACTTATATACGTATGAGTATATATAATATATGTATATGTATAATAATTATCTAATTAATGTTTTAAATACATGAATATGTATAGTATATATTATACATTAGTAATGTATAATTTAATATATGTACATGGATATTATTTAATTATAAATAAAATGTTAAACATGTATAAGCATAGTATATATCTATACTTTAGTATATGTATGTATTAATGTATATATATATAAATGATATATGAAAATGTTTTATTAGTATATATATGTATAAACGTATTTGGTGTATAGTATGTGTATTCCATATATATATGTATTTTGGTATAAAAATATATAATGTTTGGTATATGTATATATATATACTTAGTATATTCTCAAATGTGTATAATGAGTATAAATGTATATATATATATATATATATATATATATATATATATATATATATATATATATATATATATATATTTTGTACATACATTTAATGAATATTTCCAATATATATATATGATTGGTATATATAAATACGTGTCCTACTATATGTATTATTGGTATACTTAATATATTTTTCAGTATATAAAATTGATATATGTATATATTTATTGTATATACACCTAGTATATTTTAAATTGATAAACATGGTAAACATACATTATTTAACTATATATATGTTATACATGAAATTAAAGGATATATATATATATATATATATATATATATATATATATATATATATATATATATATATATATATATATATATATATATATATATATATATATATATGGTAGGTATTAATGTTGGTTAAAAATATGTAATGTGTTTTAGATGTCTGTCTGCTAGATGACCCTAGTTGACCAGTAGCATACCTGGCATAGCCCCTGAGTTAGTATTGTTGTGTGTTAGTATAGCTTCTGATGCAAATATTGTATTGTTATTATATGTCTTTAGGACTGTTGGTTCCTCCAGGCGATACTCTGGAACAGGACCTCGGTATTCACCAGCTAAGGACCCAAGGCAAGTACATTCTCTGATAATTTCCAATTGTTGATAATTTCTATAAATTCAATAATCTAGAAATGCTACATCTAAATCCTTGACACTGTGCTATACGGACTAGTATAGCTTGGATCTGCAGTCATGAGATGTTACATTGATTATCGTATTGACATTGTACACGGCATGTATATTAGACATCGTACATGATAGATTGGACTTGCTCGTGTATCGTGACGTGTCATGGTTGTATCCACAGTACTAGTTGGGGGCGGGGAAGTAGTTAGTAAGAAATGTGATCATAACCTCTTATTGTAGTGTAGAACAATGTAAGTGTTAATCATGCTCTTCACATATGATTAGCCAGGCCCTATAGCTATCGTACATGTTCCCAAGCCGATTACATTTTGAAACTACTATTTCAAACACTTAGAATAGATTACAGTTCCCTATTGTAATTCATATACTACATCACCCGTATATGATACTGCACCTTGTTCTTTTCATTTTCATATATGCCCTGACTATGTCATATTGCCTATTGCCTATTCCTTTACATTACCTATCTCTTTATTTTTCCATTGCATTTATTCACTATCTTCTCAGTATCTAGCATCAACTGTTTATTGCTTTATAGTCCTTATCAATTATATGGAACTGTTATTTGAGATTTGTACTTTGCTCCTTCCTGACTGGAAACATTTTTCCAGACTATGCCTTAGAGGACCGCTGTCCGACACTTTATGGACCATATGGTGAGTAGCTGCAACTGGGCTTGGTTGTTTAGTTGTGATTCCGGGAGGTCTAGCCGGAATCACTAATCTTCTAGTTAGTTCTTTTAGCAGACTATTTTGGTACCGGATTTGTCTCCGGCATTTTATTGAGACTTGGATATTTGTTGAGTTAGATTATTACTTTTTGACTTGTGTTGTATTTAATTTTGTTCGAGATCTTATCGTGCTGTAGTCATGTGATTGAGTATGTGTTCATTTTATTTGTGTCATCCGTGCCTCCTTATGGAGATTGGATGCTTGTGTGAGATTGGTTAGATAGTATCAAGACCTTGATAGCATTCTACCGCCGATGCTGCGGCGTAGGCTGGACATACCCGCGTACTCGTGCCCCAATTCCGGGTGCGGGTCATGACACGTTTTCAGTGGTGGCCCATGCAGGTCAGACTTCGCGAGTTGTGCGATATCGTAGTAGTGTGGCATCCTTGTTATACTACTGCATACCTGCGATAGAATCTAGGACATAGGATACTAGGACGAGAGCGAATACTCAATCACAATTCCTTGAGAGATTCCTGGGATGACCCCTGAGAATCTTGTTATAATTTCCAATTTAAAATCATTCCTTTGTTCCGTCCATTCTCACTTGTTGATTGTTGATCAGGTATTAAATTAGGATTTTGATTTCATGGTAGGGTTTGATTTCGTATCAAAATGAATTTGCAGACTGATTTATGGTATTATCTGATGACGCATGTCGATGAGGACAGCGACGAAGATTAACACTAGGGTTATTGGACTACTAGATATGGATTTAAATTATAATTTGAAGATTGAAAACGAAATACATTTTTGAATTTTGAGAAGTTGAGATATTATGTTATTAAAATTTATTTTGAGGAATTCAGATTCGATTCAATGAACATAGACAAAACTGTAAGGATTTTTGGAAGTGATAAAATTTTCGTTCAGTATTTGAATGTTTGACTTTGAGGAAGGTATATGCATTTTTACTTTAAAATTTATTCGAGGAGTTATTTTGAGGAATTTATTTGAGGATAAGATTTTATAGTGAGAGAGATATATTAGTATATAATAGATGAGGTGCATATGTAAGGATATGTTGGCTTGAGCATGATTGAGATTTTACTGCCAACTGGCTTAGGTGTTCGTCTAGGATTGTATTGGAGAGAGCAGTACCTAGTATGGTGTGTTGCATTGTTATGCACTTGAGTGATAGGAATAACTAGTATCAGCCGTTGCAGTAGGTAAGGAAGCTAGCAGTGAGTATGATTCAAGTAGAACTGTGGTACTTAGAGGGATAGAGGTATCAGACCAGGGATGTATCTTTGACCTGTGCAATCACAACTAGGGTTTATTTCCAATCTTTTATCTTGAATGTTGCTTCTTTAGAACTGTACTGTCCTTCCTTGATGATATCGCATTTTTGCCTAAATTGATTCTTTGGGATCTGTCTTCAGGATGTCGCCGCAGACACGGTCTATGAGAGCGGGAACATCAGCTTTAGAGGGGCCTGCCACCTCTCCACCTGAGGGACAGACAACCGTAGTTCCTCCTACATCTCCGATGCACGTAGGAGTATCTGCACTTTTCGGGGATCCTCCTCCCCCACCTGTTCAGAAGATTGCCGCAGCTGTGACGGACAACCTTCCTCCTCCACCGACTCCGATTCCCGGAGGTTTGCCCATTGACGGGACGCAGATGTTTACCTTGATCCAGGGCATGGTAGATGCCCAGAGAGTGACGGCAGACGCTCAGCGAGTTCAAGCTGAGGCTCAGAGAATGCAAGCAGAAGCGCACCAGGCACAAACCGAGCTGATGAGAGAAAACATGGAGAATGCTCATCAAGTGACTCTCCAAGCTTTGGAGAGAGTAGCACAGTACCAGCAGTTTCCTGGCCAGCAGCAGAGATCAGGCACTATAGTGGATTTTAAAAGGATGATGCCTCGAGAGTTCAAAGGCACCGAAGGGATACTCTACGCTGACGACTGGCTAGAGGATATAGAGAGGAGCCTGCGATTGACTCAGATTCCGGAGAACTTGCAGATAGAAGCCGCTGGCAGTCAGATGTTCGATATCGCACTCACGTGGTATCGCACGGAGCCGAGAATTACTGCACAAGGACTTACTTGGGAGACCTTCAAGGAGCTCTTCAAAGAGAAGTTCTTTCCCGACGTGGCATTGGGAACCTTGGAAAGTCAGTTTCAAGACTTAGTTCAAGGGAACATGTCGGTCGACGAGTACGCTGCAGAATTCTGTAGATTGAGCCGTTTTGCATCATCTATGATTCGGGACCCAGGAGATCGAGCCCAAAAATTTAGAAAGGGGCTGACGAGAGAGATTAGGTCGCGTACTTCTGGTCGTCGTACCGCTACCTTTGAGGCTATCTTGATGGATGCTCAGATTGCAGAAGAGGATCTGGATCTCAGGCTTAAGAGGAGTCACAATACTTTTGGAGATACGAATGGTAGCACAGGACCAGCCAAGCATCCCCGTATTCAGCACCAACAGTAGTACCTAGCACCAGTTCCTATCCAACAACATCCATGGGCGTATCAGTATCAACAACAGTACCAGGCACCAGTCCGTGTTCAGCAGGATCAGCAACAGCCTCCGAGAGAGACACAGCAGACTTGTCATTTCTGTAAGAAACCAGGTCATCTTTGGGAGAGCTGTAGAACGAGGCTAGGACTTTGTTTGCACTACGGCGCTGCGGGACATCGAGTAAGGGATTGTCTTCTAGCCCCTTATCTTCCCGGCCAGCGTGCAGCTTCAGATTATAAAAATCCAGTTAGGCTACCTGTGGAACCGCATATTGCTCAGCACCCGCAAAGGGAACCACCCCAGCAGGGCGGGGCATTGCGATGACGGTCGAGGAGACCGATACTACAGGTAATGTGTTAGCAGGCTCTGTTCTTTCCTTCCTTCTGTTCCTATCTACTTGATTGATTGATTGATACCTTAGTACCGTAGCTTGTATGCATGATTTCTTGTTATAATGTGGTTAGTAGTACACCGGATACAGAGACTGCAATACCATGACAAAAGACACCATGACCGTACATATTCCCCTTGGGTTGCATGTTGTATGATTGTAGGAAGGATTTTTCTTGGACCATGATTATTGGGGTTTAACCATGATGAAGATTCATGAAGGAGTTATGACTTGACAAGAGAGACAAGATGATTAAAATTCGAGGATAAACATCGATTTAAATAAAGGGCCAAGAATTTAACATGGCAGAATTTATGATTTATTAATTCCAGGAAGATTATGACATGTTTAAATTGGTTATTAAAATTTGAAAATTTTGGGAGATTTATCAATATATTTATTTAATTGCAAGTTGTGAATTTTAGAATTTTATATGGGATGTTGCAATTAGAGAATCTTCAAGTATCGCATTGTTGAGTATTTGAGAAGAGAAAATCGAGAAATAAAATTTTGATGGATAAATGTTTAAATTCAAACTTTGTGGGACGAGATTACATTTTTATATTTGTGCATTGATAAAAAAAATCAAATTAGAGGAGTGGATATTAAATTCCGAGTATTGAATTATTAACTAAAAATAAAATAAAAAAATTGGGAAAATTTTGATAAAAATGGACTTTGATTTTTATTTCGAGGATTTTTCGGAATGCAACAATTTCAGAATTTTTGAAAATTGTGAAAAGACATTGTGGATTATTAACTGATTTCGTGGCTGATGAATTAAATTTGAGGGAAATAATAATGTGTATGATTAAACACTACTGTGAGGATTTTAAATTTCGAGGACGAAATTCTTTTAAGGAGGGTAGACTTGTCACTACCACATTCCGAAAACAGGGGTATTTTTGACTTTTATAATATTTAATATTATAGTAGTTACAATTAAGTAATTGCATGATAAGTATTTATTTTAAATAATTATGTGATATGTAATTAAATATATAATTATATGCAGTGTTCATTTATTTTGAGCTAGCAGACTTGACCTAGAAGCCAAGTAGATGAACACCTGTCGAAATTATAGAATTTTGTATTTAATTATTTTATCTAGAATTTATTTATTGGAGATTGTAATTAATTGCCGTATTTATTTAATTATTTGCGCATTGCCTTTGCTTTGATATTTGGAGCGCTATCCTGACTTTTGTCTTCCAACAAATTTTACAATCTTGCCCTAGACATGCCCGCCTTCCATTCTGCTATTTTTGCAACTCATAATTATACTCTTTGTGCATTATTTCTAGCCGCACAAAAATCGTCGCGGACGTTATTTTAAAAATCCCTATTTTGTATCGTTGTGCGTTCCAATTAAAATTGGGGACAATCTTGACCTATTTTTCGTGCGGTCCAAATTAGGGTAATATTCTGTTCTGAGTCTTCTTCATTATTGGTATTGATGACCTGACCTGATTTTGGCCCCTTGTACTCCTAATAAATTTTAGAACACAACTTACATTTATTTCTAATTAAATTGAGGATACTATTTTAACCGATTCTGAAAATCCCAATTTAATTCCAGTGCCCTGCTAATTGAGCCCATAGCCATCATATAGCGCCCCCTGACCATACAAAACACCGGACACCGAATCGCCCGCCAAATTTTCATTATTTTATGTGTCTGTGCAAATACCCAAATTTAAGGGGGCTAATTTGCAAATTTGTATTTTTGTGTCAACACCTCATTTGTTTAAAACAATGAGGGAGCCTAATAAATATTTAACTAAATCCACCACCCTCATTCCTACATGAAAAATTCTCCATGACCAATCTGGACCACACATTTAATGGGCCAACCCCCCAGTAAGTTTCTTTCTCCTCTCCCTCTTCCTTCTTCCTTCTTCTTTCTTCCTGTGTATATATATATATGTATATATATATATATATATACTTATATACGTATGAGTATATATAATATATGTATATGTATAATAATTATCTAATTAATGTTTTAAATACATGAATATGTATAGTATATATTATACATTAGTAATGTATAATTTAATATATGTACATGGATATTATTTAATTATAAATAAAATGTTAAACATGTATAAGCATAGTATATATCTATACTTTAGTATATGTATGTATTAATGTATATATATATATAAATGATATATGAAAATGTTTTATTAGTATATATATGTATAAACGTATTTGGTGTATAGTATGTGTATTCCATATATATATGTATTTTGGTATAAAAATATATAATGTTTGGTATATGTATATATATATACTTAGTATATTCTCAAATGTGTATAATGAGTATAAATGTATATATATATATATATTTTGTACATACATTTAATGAATATTTCCAATATATATATATATGATTGGTATATATAAATACGTGTTCTACTATATGTATTATTGGTATACTTAATATATTTTTCAGTATATAAAATTGATATATGTATATATTTATTGTATATACACCTAGTATATTTTAAATTGATAAACATGGTAAACATACATTGTTTAACTATATATATGTTATACATGAAATTAAAGGATATATATATATATATATATATATATATATATATATATATATATATATATATATATATATATATATATATATATATGGTAGGTATTAATGTTGGTTAAAAATATGTAATGTGTTTTAGATGTCTGTCTGCTAGATGACCCTAGTTGACCAGTAGCATACCTGGCATAGCCCCTGAGTTAATATTGTTGTGTGTTAGTATAGCTTCTGATGCAAATATTGTATTGTTATTATATGTCTTTAGGACTGTTGGTTCCTCCAGGCGATACTCTGGAACAGGACCTCGGTATTCACCAGCTAAGGACCCAAGGCAAGTACATTCTCTGATAATTTCCAATTGTTGATAATTTCTATAAATTCAATAATCTAGAAATGCTACATCTAAATCCTTGACACTGTGCTACACGGACTAGTATAGCTTGGATCTGCAGTCATGAGATGTTACATTGATTATCGTATTGACATTGTACACGACATGTATATTAGACATCGTACATGATAGATTGGACTTGCTCGTGTATCATGACGTGTCATGGTTGTATCCACAGTACTAGTTGGGGGCGGGGTAGTAGTTAGTAAGAAATGTGATCATAACCTCTTATTGTAGTGTAGAATAATATAAGTGTTAATCATGCTCTTCACATATGATTAGCCATGCCCTATAGCTATCGTACATGTTCCCAAGCCGATCACATTTTGAAACTACTATTTCAAACACTTAGAATAGATTACAGTTCCCTATTGCAATTCATATACTACATCACCCGTATATGATACTGCACCTTGTTCTTTTCATTTTCATATATGCGCTGACTATGTCATATTGCCTATTGCCTGTTCCTTTACATTACCTATCTCTTTATTTTTCCATTGCATTTATTCACTGTCTTCTCAGTATCTAGCATCAACTGTTTATTGCTTTATAGTCCTTATCAATTATATGGAACTGTTATTTGAGATTTGTACTTTGCTCCTTCCTGACTGGAAATATTTTTCCAGACTATGCCTTAGAGGACCGCTGTCCGACACTTTATGGACCATATGGTGAGTAGCTGCAACTGGGCTTGGTTGTTTAGTTGTGATTCTGGGAGGTCTAGCCGGAATCAGTAATCTTCTAGTTAGTTCTTTTAGCAGACTATTTTGGTACCCGGATTTGTCTCCGGCATTTTATTGAGACTTGGATATTTGTTGAGTTAGATTATTACTTTTTGACTTGTGTTGTATTTAATTTTGTTCGAGATCTTATCGTGCTGTAGTCATGTGATTGAGTATGTGTTCATTTTATTTGTGTCATCCGTGCCTCCTTATGGAGATTGGATGCTTGTGTGAGATTGGTTAGATAGTATCAAGACCTTGACAGCGTTCTACCGCCGATGCTGCGGCGTAGGCTGGACGTACCCGCGTACTCGTGCCCCAATTCCGGGTGCGGGTCGTGAGAGGTGCGGTTCATGACAAGAGAGAAGAAATTAGAGCATCCTCATTCGCTCATCGGACCGTCAATGGATTAAAGGAGCTGCCATAACGCTTTTTATCCATCGTCACCACCTAGATCAAAACATTGTTTTTAGATTATCCATCTATGACCTCTTTGTACTTTCTTTAGTTTGTTGATTAAATCAAGCTCTTTTAGACTTTCAAATTTAATAGAGAACAAGATGACGACTCTGCTGGGGACCAACTTCTCCTCTTATGAGAAGAAGGTAACGCAGTCTGATGCGGCCAAGCTGGGCTCAACCCAAAGAATGCTGGTGGTGCGCTTTGACCAGCAAGCAATCAAGAATAAGCTCTTCGACAACAGCACAAGCCCTTCTCCAAGGCAAGCAAAGCCTAAGAAGACCCGCAGAACTTGGGTAGCAAAGGCCGCTGTGCCACACCCAACTACGGAGCATGCACTCCCCACCTCTCTCCCTATTGTCCTAGACGCACATTATGCGTCCACCCAGACTGGCCATTTTTATGTGGTAGTCAAAAAAAGTACTCAGCGACCAAACTCTCGCAGAAAAAAATACTACGATGCTAGAAGTTTGGTAGCTGAGACAAGCTTTATGCGGCAACAGTAGAAGCTGCATAAGTCTACAGCCACAGGCAAAAGTCCACATACGGCACCTAACGGTGGTCGCAGGCAAAAGTCTAATGCGGCCAGCACAATAGCAAAACCACCATCTTCGACCAAATCTTCCACAGGACTGACTATATATGCCTTGTTAAGAAAGGGAAGGATGTGAACTTGGACTCTTCATACTACGCACCATTGTGTGCTAGATCGAAGGAGTCCAGGGCAGTGCGAGCTTGCCAAGCTCAAGCAACTGCTCATACGGTCGGCCGTCAGCAGGCTCCACTAATTGTTACGCGAGCCCCTTACGGAAAGTTATACAAGTCCGAGCAATTTGTCTAGCCCACAGTGGAAAATGGACAGGGTCAGTCTCGAAAGTCTTCTAATAACAACTTGGGAAGAGTTCTTGTACGAACCCTAGGACAGAGAGCAAAGACAACACCTATACACCCATATGCTCGGTTTACTCGGGTTCATAACAAGGAACAAGGGTGCAAAGGTGGATCAGCCCTCACATGATTTGCGCAACGTGATCAACCACAAGTGGAAAGCGAGGAAAGAAACCATGACATATGAGGTGTCCCCTCCAGGATACCCATGTGCCAATATCATCATCAACTATTGCTGTGTTAAAGCAGCAGTGCCAACAAACAAGAAATCAGCATTCCAACGGTGGCAACCAAAGGCACCTACCTGGTAGCGTCCGATAAAACAGGTGCAATTACCAGAGGAGGAGGATCTGCCCTTTGCCTCGTGCTACTCCCATTGGAAATCCCCCTCCACCGGGGGAGGTCAAAAGACTAGCGCCTCAAACCCTTCGCTCTCGGCCAGCATGTCGAGAAGGCAGGCCCAAGGAGGACAGGCAGTGGTACCCACAGAGGGGGTTTTTTAGGGCACCCTCTCCAAGAAAAAATTATCAGCTGCCGGGGGTGGCCCTTTCTCAGGACTCCTAGATATCCTATAAGCTGGTAGCAGCAATCCTCCAGAACTCCACAACAACCCGACATTCCGAAGGGAGAGCAATTTCCAAGGAACAGATGTCGAGATCCCTAGGGGTAGTCACCCTCACTAGGAAGACGCACCTTCCTATGCTGGGGGTAGTATTATCTCGGAGTCTGAAGAGGATGCGATGCTGACAACCTTTCTCGAGTACTATTTGTTGCAAGAGTCTGAGGTAAAAAGTGCGACGTCCACCGTTCCATCGACTTCCGCCCATATAAGAATAATATACATGGTGGGGGATGATCACGAGGGCCCCAACTATCGTTAGTGCCTCAAAACTCTCGAGGCTATGATATACACCATGAGTGCATCGATGCCAGCCTTGATCGATATGATATTGGAGATCAAGAAAAACATGGCTCCACAGCCTCCAAGAACCTTGGGACAAGCTAGACAAGATCCTGGGGCAAATGGAGTCTCGCCGGAGCAGAACCCCGATCGCCTCTCATCATTACATCCTCCCGCTACCAACTGCCTGAGCCGATATGCCCGACCTCGCTGAACGTCCAGCCGAGCAGCCCCGCTCTCATGTCCCGATCCCGATCCTCTGAACGCTGCACCCGCTGACCTGAGCCGCCTGCAACCGCCGGAAGCTTAAGCCTTGCCTGAAGCCGCCGCCACTGCTCCCATCATCGTTCACGACCTTATCTCCTCCTCCATGCTCCCTATTTCTCGTCCTCGACTCCCCTTCGTCCACCACCACGATACCCCGAGCCCTCTGCCATTGACGACCGAAGTAACCACCACACCACCAGCAACACCACTGCCACCCGACCTCTTTTCTCTTCCCTGTCCTCCTTTCTCCGCCGAAGTCGACAGCAACCACCCCGTTCTCCTCCCATCTCGACTGAGCACCGACACCATTTTCTTCTCCCTTCTCCTCGCCAGAAGCCACGCCGGAGCCGACCCCGAGCCAGTGAACCTTTTTCTCCTCTGCCTGAACTGTAGCCCGACTTCCCCTCCCGCTGTGCACCGCCTATACCTCGTCGGAGACACCATCTCCTCCGCCGTTTCCTCTGCCCCCTCCGCCTGAAACCGACACCAAGACCTACCCATCTATCCTCCTCGACCTCGCCTCTTCCTCCAGCAGCCGTTCATCACCACCACCACTCCGTTCTCCCCTCGACAGCACCTCCATCCATGTCCTCCTCCTTGCCTGAGCTTCGACTCTGGCCATCCCTGGTTCCAATCATCATCACCAATCATCATAACCCTTATCATCATCATCATAACCATCATTATCACCCTCGTCATCATCATCAACATCGATATCATCGTCGTCATCGTCGTCCCCGTGCGTGCACCTCGAGGTTCAAACCTGTCCCTCTTCTCCTTTTTATGTGTGCTTGTGTGCATGCTATTAGGACATTAGTATTGCTTTACGACAGTAAGTTGACATCATACCCTGAGTCAGTGAACCCAACTCGTATATGTATACGTACGCGTATGCGTATATTGTTCAATTTGGTATGTAACTATATATTTAGTATATATATATATATATATATATATATATATATATATATATATATATATATATATATATATATATATATATATATTGTGTAGGAATTAAATACTAAACCTAATTGTGATTATATATATATTTATACTGTACGACCCTAGGACACTGTAGATTTTTCCCGTATATTACCTGGACCTTGTGACCTGAATATTAAGGAATTGTCTGCCTTGTGTACACTGACGTACTGGCCTAGACATGCTAGTGAGTTGACTATTTAATTTTATGCAGCAGTGAGGACAGGACACCCGCATAATTAGACGCGCAGTTGACCCAGTTAGTTGACCAGTGTCACCCCTAGCGTACCCCCTGAGTCCAGTATATTTATAGTTGTATATGTGCTAGTGTAATGGCTGATGTTGTATTATGTTATATTATATGTATATAGGACTATCGGATTGTTCTACGCGACTTCATGAGCAGGTTTTGACACTACGCAGCTTTCTTGCCAGGCAAGTATACCTTGCCATTGTACTGTAATTTATATTCCATATGTTGCATGGATTATAATTTTTATCATTTAGTTCATATATTTTAACTGCTATATAAACTGTGCGTCCAAGGAAAGTTGGGTGCAACGACGGTGTCGTCGTATTCTATTTTTATTATGTATATGCATTAACCTAGTTTATGAGACCGCCCCATTATCATGAGGCATCATTAGGTTTTATTGGTCGTGACACAGCTGTTACACGAGTGTGAGTCTCATGTAGGACACGGACTTGCGTGACAGGTTGGCCTCTTGTACGTATGGGACGTGCGATAGGGAATAATTATCGATAGAAACTTTGCATACTAGAAGAATTGGCAGTTATTAGAGGTATTATCGTGTCATGGATGTGACATGCTTAGAGCATGGGGTGGGGAGAACAACAAGTACGGCATTTGGGCTCCTTTGCACTTTTCTTTTATGTAACCCGTACGCTCCGCCGGAGATACGCGGTCGTGATGACCCCTATATTACCTGGCGGCCTCTGTCGTTCAAAAGACGACATGCTTTGTAGGCCCCTGATTCTCCGAGAGAATCATGCCAATCCTATTTATGGCCAGATAGCCCACTTGTTAGAAAGTTGTTCTCAACGTGAATTCACATAGACGGTTAGGCGACCCATTGGATGTTTATTTCAGTACTTTATTGGCATGCTTTTATGTATCTTGTTATGTTCCTCTGAGGACCTGGTCCCTTTCCAGGTGTAGATGTTCATGAGTATTCGCAGGAGCACAGATCCAGACTTGCTACTTATATTTCGAGGAGGTCTTCTCTTCGAGCCTCGTGATTATTATTGATGTACTTATATTGTGTTTGCTTTTATATTCTAGTTTGGTAGTGGTTTTGTTTCCACCCAACTATCATCCTTTGATACTTCTTATTGAGATTTAGTTACATAGTTATTGGTTATTTATTTTTATTTGATTTCTGTGGATGAGATTTAGATTATGCCCTGTGACTTGTGACATATATTTATACCACTTGTGAATTGTTATTCATATTACAGCATACGTGTGTTATGGTTTCCATATATTGGAGTGCCATATACATACGGCTGGCATGCTTACGTGTTTCTAGTCCTACGTATTTTGGGACTGGGGCGTGACAGTATGCATATAATATTAGTTAATAAATATATATATATATATATATATATATATAAGAAATTATTTGCTAGTACTAGTTATGACAATAATATGAATATACTGTATGACCCTAGGACACTATGGATTTCCCGTATAATTGCATATGCCTATATGACCCTGAGAAATTGTGAGTTGACTGCCTTGAGTACACTGACGTACTGGCTAGACATGTGTTAGTGATTGACTGTCTGATTATGCATAGCATTTGAAGACGTGACACCCGTGAAGTTAGACGCACACTTGACCCTGCTAGTTGACCAGTGTCACCCCTAGCGTAGTCTCTGAGTTCAGTGTATTTATGATTGTGTGTATGCTAGTGTATCGACTGATGCTATATTATTATTATATTATGTCTATAGGACTGTTGGATTATTCAGACAAGACTTCAGAAACAGGATATTGGTATTGCCAGTAGAGGACCACAGGCTAGTATATTCTCTGACAGTTTTTATTATGTTGATTATCTCTATGATCCTAGTTGTATAGCGTACATGATTCTGACACTATGGATACACGAGTTGGCATCATCGAGACTTGTCACGAGGAGTCATAATTGGGATCTATCGTGCTAGCTGGGGACAGGAAGATATTAGTAGATTATGTGATCATACCCAACTCTACATGAATTATAGCTCACCCACACCTCACGTCGGGTACAGCCTGACCATTACATGCCTTATAGCCTGTTATGTATGATTAGCCTGACTATTGCTCGCATCATAGCTAACTGGATGGTTAGCCTGACCTTACATGAATCATAGCTAATCATATATAACAAGATTGATATGTCCCAAGCCGATCACATGATAGACTGATGTTTCACACACTTAGCTAGATAGTCTATACATGTATTTCTAGTTTATTGATCTAGCATTTTCCTATTTTCTAGTTATTGTTCTAGCATTCACTTGTATTCTAGTTCATTGTTCTAGCATGCACTTGTATTTTTGTACATTGCTAGTTATACCATTGATGATGATATGCTCTTCAGTATTTTTATTTCCAGTATTTTATTATCTCCAGTATTTTTTATTGCCAATATTTATATCCATCTTGTATATCTTTACACTGTATTATAGTTTTTTTCAATATACATGGAACTGTTGTTAGTGCTTGTACTTCGCTCCATCCTGACTGGAAATATTTTTCCAGACTGCGACTTATAGGACTTGTTTCCGACATACTTGGAGATTTGGATGTTATTGGTTGTAGGTTAGACTATTTTTGTTGTTTAGACTTGTGTTGTATTTCGTTTATTTTCTTCGATATCTTATTGTGCTTTAGTTTTTGTGATTGAGTATTTCTATATTATATTGTGATATCTGTGTCTCCTTATGGAGTTGGATATTCATGTGAGATTGATTAGCTAGTACTGTGACCTAGACAGCGTTCTACCGCCGATGCTGCGGCGTAGGCTGGACGTACCCATGACTCATGCCCAAATTCCGGGTGCGGGTCGTGACAAAAACTGAAAGCTGATACTGTCAGCTCCCTCACTCACTGTGAATTAAAACTCGATTCTGCTGACCTTCGTGCACTGATCAAATGCACTGCTCCCTGCACATGTTGTGCAAGCCCCTCTTGCACAGCCATACCCTCACACACATAATTATCAGTACATATATATATATATATATATATAGCTATACACATATAGATAACTAGCTATCTATATATATTTATATATATATAACACCCCTCACACACACACACACACACACGCATATATATATATATATATATATATATATATATATATATATATATATATATATATATATATATATACTCATATATATATATATATGTATATACATACACATAGACACACACATATACACTAATCATAAATATACCAATATATACATATATATCACTTAATTATCATCTATATATATAATTACACATGTACGTATAGCAAAGAGGGCAAAACAACAAACACGTGGAGTGCACCGCGTCCGTATCACACTTTCTCTATGATACGCTTGTGATACGGCTCCAACACACAACCAAACGCATCTCGGAGGACACGAACAAGTCTAATACACTAATCATGAATAATATATATAATAATTAGAGTATCTACGTGTCTGTGTCACAATGTGATATGCACAAGGCCCCGTGTCGGAGGAAGACCCCCAAAATCAACCCGTTTCGTCAAATTGACGAGATACGGCCTACACGTACCCAATTGGAGAAATAACACTAGTTACAAATAAGCAATCAAATGTTATTTATATCTATTAGACCCAATGACAAGCACTACATGTGCCAATCTCAGAATTTCCCCAAAATTGGCACCAAAATGGACATAACTTTTACCGTAGGTCTCCGATGAACTTAAAACCAATTCCTATGGGTAGCCTATGCATATGGGTTGGTTTCTCATGGTTAAATATCAGATCTAGAGTCTATTTGGAAGGGAAAAACTAAAATGTACCTATTGGGAGATGGATTCCTAATAAAAAGTCCCCAAATGCCAAGTAGCTCCTCTCCTTATAGATCTTGGACTTCTCATCCTTGCTCCTTGCTTCCTTCTTGTAGATCCTTGATATAGAAGCCTCAATGAAGAATTTAGAAAGAGTTGGTGAAGAGTTGGTGAGAATTGATGAGAAAATAGAGAAAATTTGGAAGAGGGAAATTGTAGATCTAGAATTTGGGAATTGGTGAAATAAAATGGTTTCTCTCCTCATGAAGGGGTCGGCCATATAATCTCCCTCCATGCAATGTGAAAAGTCACAAATACCCCTTGGGGCATCTCATGAAGAATTTAATTAGGGAGGGAAGGTTCTAGTCTAATGATTTCTTTAATTAATCCAAACTCCTAATCCATGGGCCTAATTCATGGGCTCAAACTAAGCTCATCCAAAAGTTGGTTCATGCATTCTAATAAATAGGTTAGGTCCACTACACTAGTCTAAAATAAATGTATAACTAGAAAACAATAATTAATACAATAATTAAATAATCATGCATGTATAAATATTTAATACAAATAATCCTAGAGTTAAATTACCCATGTCAATTACCAAACTACCCTTGAATAAAAAAGTGAGGGTGACATTATGTAGCTATGAAAAAATACGGCATGCCCTGTATATACGTCCAAATCATGCTTCATTCAAAGTATTCCAAACTTTTCATTTTGGAAACTTTGAAGGGGGTCTTGTAGAAGCATAAAAAATTATATAGGCCGCATAAAGGCTATACCCAATCAAAAGAACAACCATGTCGCAGAGAAGCCACATACGGGCCAAACAACCAAAACTGTAGAGAAGCCACCTGAACAACCAAGCCGCAGAGAAGCCATATAAGGCCTGAACAAACAAACCACAGAAAAGCTACATGTGGCCTGGTCAAACCAAAGATCAAGGAGCCGATAGTATATTCTATGCGACCAAAACGATCGTAGAACAGGAAGGCCGGATAAAATCCCCTGACACAGTAGTCGATGACTGTCAGACTCTGACACATCACTCATAACGCCGACGCTTTAAGATTCGCAAAAGATGACAGCTCAAGAAAAGACAAATAGAAAGTCACATCAGTGCATTATTAGCCTCAACAAACGTACAAGGCCATATGTCCTCACCCATGCGGCCTCGTCAACATGTGACCAGAGTGTCCATCTGACCAAGGCCAAATGAGAGCATGTATACGGCTACAAGATCCATATGGCCTCGCCATAATGCGGCCAGAGTGTCCATACAACCAAGGCCAAAGGAGAGCTCGTATGCGACCGCGATATTATGCAGCTAAGATGTTATGTGGCTCTCTACTCAAAAAAAATTGTTACAACCGAAGACAATTTCTCGCACAGTCAATACTAACTAAGTGTCCAGTTGACCGAGTCACGCACACAACAGTTACGAGATCTCTTCAACAATATATCATAACCGAGACCATATAGTAGCCTGTTTATAGCATAAGACTGCGGTTACAATCATATTATGTTGAAGGAGTACTATGCGACCACCAAACAGAGCAATATACGGCATCGTTAGTCCGTCAGCACGACGACTATAAATAGCAAGGGTAGTATACCCTACAACTCCCCCGGCCAATTACTTATGTGCACACAAGCTCAAAAAAGAGAAAAAATGAGAGCAACCTCATTCCCTCACCGGACCGTCAACGAAGTAAAGTAGCCGCGATAGCGCTCTTTGTCCATCGTCACCATCCTGATCAAAATATTGTAGTTAGATTGTCTGTCTAGGACCTCTTTGTACTTTCATTAGTTTGTTAATTAAATCAAGCTCTTTTAGACTTTTGAATTTAATGGCATACAACCACATCCATCATAGTTTGAGGTATTGGGATAACACCGTTTGGTATTTTTTGTGCTAGAAAATTGTCGAATTGAAGAGAAACCATATTGACGGTGATCATCTTCTCCTCATTGTGAAGGGTGATAGCTTTAGCATCTATCAACAGTTGAATTTTTCTTTTCATGATATAACAATCCTTGGTAGGATGATGTATAAATCGATAGTATAAGCAGTACTTTGAGTCATCTATTTTACCGACCTTATTTGGTCATTTAATGTCAAGAAACTTCAACTTGTTGCTTTTTATCAAGCATTCAAAAATGCTATAGATATTGGTCTTATCAAAGAAATATTCTTCCAAGGCCTTTGTTCTGGAGGCTTTTGTGCTGGAGGAGAAGTGGGTGGCTTTGACAGGTTTATTGCCAAGGCCTTCTTTCCTTTGTTGTTACGATTATTCGCACTGTTGGAGGGATACTTTCCTTCCACATTGGTCATTTGTAACCCCAAATTATGTGCCACCTTTGCGTTACCTTCTGCAGCTTCGGCTCCAATGATGAACATCGTCCAGCCTTAAAATTTAGTTGGACCCGTCCAGAGCCCTACTATAGGCAGTAGGTTCTTTTTGCAAGTATCAATGAATATGGAGTCTGGAATACCGGGGGATAAGTTCAGAGTTGCTTGCCTGAAATACTCTATAAATTCACAAGCGGATTCCTTCTCCTTTTGATTGATATCGATGAGCGAAGACATTATCATATCCATGCTTCCTTTATTGAATCGTGAGAGAAAAAGATATTTTATGTCATAAAACGAGGATATACAGTAATCAGATAAGCTGCGATACTAATCGTAGGCTATGCCTGCCAAGCATCCCATGAATAATCTGGTAAGATGAGCATCTTCTTTCTGTAAATGAGCCATCATCATATTAAAGTAATTAATATATTGGCTCAGTGATGTCCTGACTTCAAACAATACTATCGATTGGGGTTTGTATTTATGAGAGAATAGAACATTATCCCAATAGGAAGGATAAGACTGTTTCACCCCCATCTTGTAGAGTTGATCTTTGTTCTTTAAAACATCGACCTGTGCACACAACTCTTGGATAGCTTCGAGAGAATCTTCTGGTCGGAGTGGTATAATTGACTGATAAGATCCCGGTTGAACATGTATTATCACCGACGGAGGTCCACTCCAAATATTGAGAGAATTAAGAGTTTGCATTGCTGACTCTTGATTTATGACTGCTTCTGGATTTGTGTTATCCTGCAGAGGTATTATTCCAGGAGTAGGCTGTGCAGGTATGAATGAAGCTAATTGGACAGGTGCTGGTATAGCAGAATGTTGAGCTATCATTATTTAATGCATATTTTGCATCATAGTGTGCATGTCTCGGAGAGCGGCCTCTAATAAGTTAAGGAATTATTTGGTAGTTTCTGATAGAGAAGTGTCTTGTTCATCACTGACGGCATAAATATTAACCTCCCTGTACAACAGAGGGATAGGTAGAAAGAGCCGTGTAGTAGGAGTCTACACTGTCAGTTTCAGAATCGGGGGGATTGTTGCCCCTAGCCTCAGATTCTGAGGAATATGGATTCCCGTGAAGACCGAGTTCACATCTTCGAGAACAAGTATTTTGGTATACTCCTTTAAATGAGTCGACGAGTTGGTAAAATCTTCTCTGGCTAGGTGTTCTTAAAGAACTTCGTCTTGATTATCTCCTGCCACAGGGAAGATGCAAATCCATGTATGATGAAGCAAGGAGCGGTTCATTATCATACTCCTGGTTGTTAACTTGTTTTGTATGTCATGATTTAGAGACACAGTGTAAGTCAATCGATCAAACACAGAATATTTTGCTGATGCACAACAACATTCAATTACAACTTTATGACAATTGCAATGATGTTCATTAGGAAACATCATTGCAAGGTCGGAGGAATCTCTTTCCTTACGCTTTTGTATAATAAGTTCGCGTAAGTCATAAGGGAAAAGAGAAAAGGATGAGGAAAGCAGACTCTACCTTTTTACATGGGATATATTGACCTCCTATGCACTTTTTTAGTTTCCTGTGTAAAAAGTAAGGTATTGACTTGATTGGCATACGATCCTTCGTCTCTCGTATTCTTGTTCTTTACAGAGGAGGGAAAAAATTTAAATATTCTTCACATGTTCATGCGTACAAACAGCACTTCGTGAGGACATTGGTCCTGTTTGGCGCACATTCTATGGCATAGGAAGAGTTGGTGCAATTTGCCTATGTGCATTTATTTTTGTACGTAGGTCTTGGCTTGGCGCACCAATAGCAGGTTCATAACGAGTGACACATAACTTCCCTTCAATTGAGCACGTGATCATGATGTTAGGGGGATGATTCTCCCTGACTAACTTTTTATTAGCGCCTGTAGAGAGATTGGTTTGGACAGCAGTGTCCATGACTTACTTGCCCAGCATATGACCACCAATATGTGTAGGCTCAGAAACTTGGGTTTGGATTACCCTTCGCTTGATACTCTGTGAGTTGCACAATTTATATCCCTTGTTTAGCACAAGGGATTCAGAAGCTTGGGTGTAGATCACCATTTGCTTGATATTGCGCGGGTTACGAGAATTGTTTCCCTTGTTTAACGCCAGGGAGTTGTCCAACAAATCATGGATCTGAACTTGGTTGACAGAATTGACAAGGGAGTTCTCGTTAATCAGAATACTTTTTTCCTTGTTGGCAGCAACCTCAGGATATGCATAATGAGGCTTAGGCACCCACACTTTACGAGTTTTCCTAGACTTGAGCGCGGATGAGAGGTTAGCGCTACCCCCAGAATGGAGCATTTCTTCGTATGCTTGTTGGTCGAACTTTACGACCAAGGCCTTCTGTATCGGGCCGACCGACACAACGTTGAGTTGAGCTATCACCTTTTTGTCAGATGAGAAGGAAGTCCCCAGTAGAGTCTCCATCTTGTTTGCGAATAAAATTTTATAAGAAACTTATGTATTACAAACTATTGAAAAGAAAGAAAAGTATAAAAAGATCTTAAACATGAATCTAAATATAGCAAATTTTGGGGAAGTATAGTTGTGAAGATCTGATCTACGAATGATCATTTTACTCCTTGGACCACTCGACGACAAAGAAATGCAGGGACTGCTGTGAACAACTTAGAGAGTTGAACAATAAGAAAGCTTTGGCAACAACGGCACGAGAAGCTTCTATCTCACTCATTCTGTTCTTGAATTTCAAAGACTTGAAAATTACATCCCCGTCCATGTTTTTGTGTCTCTATTTATAGATTTTAGGAGCGGTTATAAGATTATGCGAGCATTTTGGACTAACACCCTATGTTCTGAATGAGTGGGTGCACAACTTGCTACTTTCTTGACATATAGCTTCCTATACGAGAAAAGCATAGGTCGTAGGGACAGTTATTTGTACACTTTCACGAGAAGTACAGCATGTAAGACACGCACTTATAACTGCTCACTGTCAGTTAGAATAGTATGCGCACTTTAGAAGTGGTCTAAAGACTGGCACACTTTTAGATAGATTGGCTATACAAGCGTTCTCTTAAAGAAGTAGCCGTGATGGCACAATTTTGATAAAATTGGTAATGATGGCATATTTTTTAGAAGTTGGCACAACGGCGCACTTTTAATGAAGTTGGTACAATGGCACACTTTTGAAGAAATTGGCACAGCAGCGCACTTTCGATAAAGTTGGTATAGTGGCGCACTTTTGATGAAGTTGGCACAGTGACTCACTTTTGAAGAAATTGGCACAGTGGCGCCCTTTTGATGAAATTAGCATAGCGGCACACTTTTGATGAAGTTGGCACAATGGCGCACTTTTGATAAAGTTAGCACAGCGGTGCACTTTTGAAGAAATTGTCACAGCGGCGCACTTTTGATAAAATTGGCACAGTGATGCACTTTTGAAGGATTTGGCACAGCGGCTGGGTCGCTAAACGATAACCTGGATCTGCGTGGCGCATTCCAACAGTAATAATGACTTATGCCTCTTTGGTTTCTGTTCCAGCCTGTCAGATTTGTCGCATTTAATACTTGGGGAAAAAGCAGACATATAAATTGTACGCCTGTCTACACTGATGAAAGTATCTTGAAAGTGCGCCACTTTTTTGTTCTCTGAATAGTGTGCCAACCTTTAAAAAAGAAAAAAAGTGCGTCATTCTCTAAATAGAGAGAAAGTGCGTCATTCTTTCTTTGTTAAGTTTATTTGTAGAAAATTGTGCCCTCTTCATAAGGCGCACTTTTTATGCTTCTACAGTATGTGCACGACAAAATTGACACATATTAGTAAAAAATTATCGTATTTTTTGGGGATATTGAAATTATTTTTTGTACACCCGTTGTATCTAGCGAGCCTGCGTTAGGATAAATGTTCTAGGAACTCAATCCATAATTGCTATTAAAAATCCCTTGGAAATCCACTATCGTCCTTGAACCTCGTATTCATTTTTGATATACCCTTCTTGAACTCATTTTTATTATTTTTTGTCTTTACCTGTTTCGAAAATACGAATTCTCGTGCTTGGTGTATCTCTTCGGATAAATTTTTGTATAGGATAATTGCCATGCTTATTAGAATATTTTAGAGGAAGGTGAGTAACTAAGGTATGATGGATTATGATAGACACCTCTCCAAAGAGACAAGCTGCAATAGAGAAACAGTATAAGGTTTAACCCAAATAAGAAATCCTAGGTTTAGTGGAGTAAACTACGTTACCCTCTACCTAAGTTACATAGAGTTGGAATATAAGTATTACAGGTTTTATCTGATTGTTAGGAGGATACGATAGAATTCTCAATCATAATGACCGAAGTGACTAGAGATACAATTTAAGAGAATATACAATTGAACTTTAGAGTTAGTTACAAATTCCTAATTAGAATAAAGGATAGACAAAGGTGAATAATAATAGTATAATAGGTATTGAGTAGAGTGGATGAGTTTGAATTTGATTTAGACATACATTTCTCAAATACAGTGGAATAAAATTAGAATGACCAATCAAAACCATGACTGAAAAATGTCAAACAAGTGAATATTTAGTCAATTAGATCTAAGCACCAACCTAGCTTAGCATTGAGCCTTACCTAAATAGACGTGCTTGTAAGAATTATATAGCTTATTTATAATTAGAAAGGGTAGATTGCCAAACGTACGGTTAAGGAGATTAGGAATATAACGTATGGATAGAGTATAAATATTAGGGACTAGTCATGGCTTCCATAGTTGCTGTGTGTAGCCATAAATAAGGATTTACAATTATAGTTAGAGATCATGTCTTATATAGACTAGTGGTTCGCCCATAGTTATGATGAACCAATAACCAATCGAAGGTATCTAGGAGTCCCAAAAGGATTATAACTGGAACAATTATATTCTAATTGAGTTACATATAGTAGATATAAGAGTGGAATAATAATAAGGTAGTACTGAACCAATAACCAATCGAAGGCATCTAGGAGTCCCAAAAGGATTATAACTGGAACAATTATATTCGAAATTGAGTTACATATAGTAGATATAAGAGGAAAATAATAATAAGATAGTATTATGTTTAAGAAGAATAATTACAGAGAGGCATATATGGAGTAGGAAGAAATTTTTACTGGAATAATAAGTTGGGAATTGATAAGTGGTATAAAGTAAATTAAAACAAAAATTACCACAAGGATTAACTAAGACAACATAATGTGGATTACTAGAAGTGTGTGACTTAAATAAGTTGTGAGGTTATAAGTTCAACCCTAAGGACTGTGTCTCAAGAAAGAATATAAAGGTTAGATCAAGGAAGTGGTTGATACAAGTTTTTGATAAATGAGAGAAATATTAGGAAATAGATATCTCATATAAAGATTATCTCATATAAAGATAATTATGTAAACCACCTTAAAAAATTTACTAAATAATAAATAATATATAATGCAAGAATAAACGATATAAACACAAGTGACTATACACATAAACACACACACACACATACAACCATATATATATATATATATATATATATATATATATATATAGGTGTAAGTCAAAATATATGAGGATAATATGCATAACTATATATAAGTAGAATAGATAACTAAAGTGGAGTATAAATATAGTTATATATTCAATATATACATATTTATGTGTATAAATAAATACTTTATATGAAAAATAAAAACAACATATATAATAAAAATAAATAAGTAATTAATTAATTAAAGTAATAAGGTTTTAAGTGAATAAATAATAATAATAATAATTAAAAGAGTATATAATTGAATAGAAAGAGTTAAAAAAAAGAGAAACAAACCATATTTTAGTCCACTGCACTTTGCACAGTGGTTATACCAAATTTTTGGACCCCAGTGCTGACTTAGACTATTAATTCACTCAGTTCAAGTAAGAATTGGAAATGGGCACTCGACTCGCATGTGCAACCCAGACCCGCAGTCCACTTAATTAGCAGTAGCAACAACTACAGCGGGTCAGTTAGGTTTGCTATGGAACCTGACCCGCTACGCTCGACCCGGACTGACAACATATAAATATACACAATATAGAGCGGTCGGCCTTAAAATGCATCCCTTCTTCATGTTTGTGCACCTCGCTCATGCTTGCCCCGTATCCGATGCATTTTTGACCCAAAATCCTAAATCTACCACAACTGCCCAGCCCCTCTCTCCTTCCTCTATCATCTTAGACCCTACAACTTCCTCCACGATACCCCGACACCAAGTATTAGGCTTTCATATCCAATTTTTCCATGACAGGAAGAGCATTTTTTTGTAGTAATTTGGAAGCTCATCACACAAGATCCAACCATCGATTTAACGATTAGACTTTACTATTGTGCTTGTGGCATTTTTCTCTCTATCTAACTTTAATCTATCTTCACGATCAAACTTCACCATTGTTTGGACCTTCATTTCTCAATCCAATTTCAGGTATATCTTCCCGTTTGTCTTAACTTTAATCTATACGATTGGATCATCCAGATTCTAACCATGCATTGCATGGGACTACATGATGGCCTAAATAGTCAATGGTCATCTCGATTTTGATATTTGATCGACCATGACTCGATATGACTCGATACGACATCATATAATAAGAAGTTAGCACTTCAAGCTTCAACTTTCTCATATGGCAAGATGATTGTCTTGATTTTTATCTTTTATTATGTATTTATTATTAATTATTAGGAATCATTATGAATTGAGTTTGCACTGGCACTAGGAAGTCCATAACCCATTCAAAAACCAAGTCCTAGAGCACCAAAAAGAGTTTTGACCAGACCCAGTTTTTATATCCAGAAATATTATGTTTGAGTTCACCTGAACTTAGCCTGAATTTGGGTTGGAACCCTGAAAATATTCTAGTTAAAAACAGGCAAACTCGGACCGAGTTTGGTCCTATTTGAACTCAGGCCAAATTTGGTCTATGTGACCCAGCTTGGCTATTTGACTCGTTCCCTCCTAAAGAATTAGTCTCCAACATTCAAAAATTTGAATATTTGGGCTGACCGAACTGAGCCAGAATTCGACCAGTTTTAGCTCAGGTTCAAGTCCATAAATAACTATAATTTTTTATTCATTCTCACTCAATCTTTACTTGCAAAACCCATTATAATCTGAGCTTATAAACTTCATATTCCCAAGAATAACTCCCAAAGCCTTCTATGTTCCAATCGCGATTCAATTCGAAGTTTGTCGAGTTGTAAAAGCTTGGGTTTCCAAGTTGCTCAGTTTTCAAGAATAATCTCAGGTTCAAGTCTATTTTTGTTTCGTTCTTAAAGTTAGTGAGCTCTTCGGATCAAAGCTTATGGTGTTGTAGTCGACGAGCCCTTTGGATCTGAGCTCATGGTGTATTTATTATTGTTTAATAGGGGATTAAAGCTGAACAAGAGTTTCTCGGACTAGACTGCCTTCCATGAAGGATACCAGGATACATCGTATTGGAGTTTTATCCTTAGGACTAGCAAATATAGTCCCATATTGGGTATAACTTCAAGTGGGTATCTCAATATAAGGCTTTACTTGTTATTGAGGTATGTACATGGGTTTGGTGGGGCACATGTATGTGCCATGTGGGGGGTTTTTTTTAGGAGGAATAACATTAAATCCTTTAATAAAGCATTTATGCTTTTTGTCACTCTCTTGGAAAAAATTTCTTAGGAGCTAAGCTCCAAAGGGGCTTAGCGACTCGGACTCGGACTCGGACTCGGACTTGGACTCAAGCCCAAGGGCGTAAAATGGTGCTTTGATGGCGCACTTTGCACTTAGCATTGTCGCATGGCGCTTGTGAGCAAATATTGTGCGCATGCGCTCATTTATGCGCGAGTTGCATGCACGGGTGTATGTGTTGGCGCATAAGCCAGTGCATACGCGTGCTAAGTGCGACTGCTGCTTGGGTTGCATGCGTGGTTGCTACGTATGCACATAAGCACAATATGCACGGTTATGCATTGTTATGCACATATACATGCATGTGTGGCATATGCAGCTATACGCAGCTGAGTGTCTGCGAGCTGCGTACATGCGTTATTGTGTTGTTGTGCTATTGCGCGCATCCACAGGCTACGTAGCTTGCAAGTCACTCCATTGATTATGGGATTTGGAATATAAATCCTCATTTTGGGAGTTGGTATTTTAGTCCCACATTGGCTAAGAGTAGAGAATGAGTTTCCACCATTCTCTATAAATAGAGTCCTCAGGCCTTCTTTTGGAGACATACCAAAAAAATATAATAAGAGGAATCCAGGGAGTCCGTTCGAGTCACACACAGAGTGACTATGAGTGTTTCAAAAGTTCTCTTATGACCTTGCTGGCTCCTGGGAGCAGATCGTCAATAGAGGGCGAATCTTGCTTTGAGTAACGGTAATCATCACCAGCCCAGCAAAAATAATTTTTATTCTATCTTCTCTCTTCTTCTAGTTGTAAATGTTTTATCCCAATTGCAACTACGTTTTCAAAGAAGAACGAGTTCTATTTTGTTGTAAACATTATGTCCCAATTGCAACTTCGTTTACAAAGAAGAACATGGTTTTGTTTTTGAGTTATGTGATCTAGAAGGAGTTTTAATCGACTACTATATATATATATATATATATATATATATATATATATATATATATATATATATATATTCGTTGGCATCGAGTTCATCAGAGGGCAATCTTGTTTGCCAGAACTTATGAGTCTAAACTACAACTTCATGATCAAACATAGGGTAGACTGTAAAGTTTGCGTGAACCTCTATTTATGGCCTCTGTTTTACCATCTTAGATTAAGTCTAGGGACTAACACATCGCATGTTTGATCTTCTAAATTTTGTATTTCTTATTAATTACTTTATGAATTCTTTAATTGGTGATTTGTATTATTTGTATTAAATTTAATTATCTTCACTCTATTCACCCCTCTCTAAGGTTGCCTATAATAGGTATCAGAGAAAGGGCTATTATCCTTGGGATTAAAATCCTAAGATTAGATCCATGGCAACTATACCTTTTGTCAGCACAAACTATGGTGAAGGATATTTTACCAATAGACCTCCTATATTTGATGAGACCAACTACACTTACTAGAAGACAAGTATGAGTATTTATTTAAGATAACTATATTTTGATCTGTGGTCTTGTGTTGTTAATGGCTATAAAAAGTAGCATGACTACTATTTTTACTACCACGGTAGTTGATAAACCATATGCTAATTATACGGAAGCTGAAAAGAAGGAAGCAAGCCTTGATGCTTAGGCAATAAATGCTCTGTACTATGCTTTAGATAGAAATATATTCAATCATATCTCTACTTGCCCTACATCATACGAGATCTGAAAACTTCTTGAAATTACTCATAAAGGTAGTTCACAAGTGAAGGAATACAAGATCAGTAGATTAACACAAGAATATGAGGCCTTCAAAATAAAGCCCAATGCGACAATCACTCAAATGTTTACTAGATTTCTAGACATTATTAATCCTCTTCAATCTTTTGTCAAGGAATATCCAAATCATGAGAAGATTCAAAAAGTTCTTAGGGGACTAACAAAGAACTGGAACCCCAAAGCTACAATAATTATTGAAGGGAATCATCTCACCGTCATAACCCTCAAGACACTCATGGACAAGTTAATGACTCACGAACTCGACCTTAAAGAGTTTGAAGAATCAAGCCCTAAGGAAAAGGCCTTAGAATTCAAGGCACATCACAAAAGAGCTTCTAAAGAAGCATCTGAAGACAATGAAACCGACGATGATGAACTGGCCCTAATTTATAGGAACTTCAAGAGATTTATAAAGTTTGAGTAACCAAATCGCAAGAAGAAAGATCATGAAGAAGAACATGTATGCTACAACTGAAAAAGAACCAAAAATATCAAGAAGGATTGCCCTACTACAAAAAGGAGAATCGTTATGAGCATTCAAGCAAAGGAGGATATTCATCTCAAAAATTCGTAAACACAAGCATATGGTGCGAAAGTGAACCTAGCGACTCTGAAGAAGAAAGTCCTCGACATGCTACAAACGTATGCCTAATAGCATTAACTAATGAGGTACAGGAAAATCTCATATTTGAAGAATTTTAATATGATAAATTATCTAATGCCTTTATTAATTTGTTTGAAGATTGCAAAAAGCTTAGAAACAAGCTAGGAAAGATATCCTATCACAAAAGCTTAAAAATAAAAAACTTACTTTGTTATTATATGATGTTAAAGACACATTTTCTTCTAGTAACTCTACTAATATTTCTGTACTTAAGCTTATCTTGCATGAAGCACTTGAATGCATTGAGAAAAGTGCACAAGAGAATCCTGAACTTAAAGAGGAACTAGAATCAGAAAGAAAGAAGTTTTCTATTGCCTCTCTTAGAATTGATGCTCTTACTACTAAGTATGATGATATCTATGCAATCAATAAGAGATTAGAAGTTAGATTGGGAAAACAGGTTATTCAACCTACCACTTAATCTAGCACTGAACACATGACTCAACAAAAATTCACCTCCACGAGAGTCCTTCAAAAAGGAACTAAAATGTTAGAAATTCACATAATCATGACTTCTTTTATACACAACCACGGAAGAATATTTATTTCACACATCGCACATATGTTACTATTTCAAACACCAATATTCATGTTATATCTCACTATTGGGGTTTGAAAGGATATATTCTAGCTAGTGTTATATTAGAAAGCAATTTGATATGGATTTATATAAATGGGTTCTTAAGGCTAATATTTTAGGACCCTCCAAGAAGTGGGTACCAAAGGTCACATCTTCAACTTGTGTTGTAGGTGGACCAACCTCCGCATGCTAGAAGCAAGTAGAATCTTGATAAAGAAGGATACGCTTTATAATACTTCTCTTTTTGTAATACTATCGATGAAGAAAGAAGGATGTGTTTCCTTCAAAAAAAATCTTAAAAGCTACATCATTGGTAATGGTGATATCAGTGAAATCTCATTTTCCTGTTATTAAAAATATTTGTTTAGTAATAGAGTTGAAACATAACCTAATGAGTATTAGTCGTTTGGCTAATAATGGTCATATGGAGTTAATTTTGTTAAAAACAATTGTCATATCTATGATATATATCTAGTGGCAAAATAATCTATGAAGGAATTAGAGAAAAAAATATATATGTTTATTATTTGTTAGAAAGTACTAATCCTTTAGGGAGATATCTTCTTGTCAAAAAAGATGAGAGCTGGATATGGCATATGCGACTAGGACACGCAAACATAGACACCATTGTAAAACTCTCAACCAAGAAACTAGTAAGAGGATTACTAGAAATTTCCTTCAAAAAATACATGGTATGTGTAGGTTGTGAAAAAAATAAACAAAACAACTCTTCTTTTAAATCCATTAAGGCTAAAAGTACTTCTAGACCTCTCCATCTACTTCATATGGATTTATCTGGACCTAATATTATCGCCAATCTTAGCAGTAAATTATATGCTTTTGTAATTGTTTATGACTTTTCTCGCTTGGGTTTTCTTTCTTACAAACAAAAATGATGCATTTTTAGAATTTGTGACTTTTTACAAAAAGGTTCAAAACAAAAAAAGATTTCATGATTACTTATATCCGAAGTGATCATGGAGGTGAATTAGAAATTTTAAATTTTTTTTATGATTCAAATATTTTTTTGCATGAATTTCCTTATCCTAGAACTCCTCAACAAAATGGTGTTGTGGAGCGGAAGAATAGAACTCTAAGCGATATAGCTAAATTAATGCTTAATCAGTACAATTTGGGCAGAGGCTGCCAATACATCATACCATATTTTAAATAGAGTTATCATTCGACCTATCTCATAGAAAAATCCTTATGAGCTTTGGTTTAATAGAGTACCTTCTATTGGGTATATTGGCCTAAATAGTCAATTGTCAACTCAATTTTGATATTTGATCAACCATGACTCGACATGACTCGTTACGATATCGTATAACAAGAAGTCTACAATTCGAGCTTTAACTATTCTCATATGGCAAGATGGTCGTCTTGGTTTTTATCTTTTATTATGTATTTTTTATTTATTGTTAGAACTCAATGTGAGTCAAGTTCGTACTGGCACTAGAAGTCCATAACCATTCAAAATACAAGTCCTAGTCTACCAAAAGAGAGTTTTGAAAAAATCCAAATTTTTCTACCCAGAAATATTATGTTTGAGTTTACCCGAACTTAGGCTGAATTTGGTTTGGAACCCTGAAACATTATAGTTTAAAATGGGCAAACTCAGTTCGAGTTGTTCCTATCCGAACTCGTGCCAAATTCGGTATTTATGACCCAGCTTGGCTATTTGACTTGTTCCCTCCTAAAGAATTGGTCTCCATTCAAAAATTTGAACATTAGGGCTGACTGAACTCAGCCCGAATTCGATCAGTTTTAGCTTAGATTCATGTCTATAAATAGCTACCAGTTTTCATTCATTTTCAATCAATCTTTATTTGCAAACTCTATTATATTCTGAGCTTATAAACCTTCATATTCCCAAGAACAATACCAAAGTCTTTTAAGTGCCTGTCATGACCCGCACCCACATGATTGGGCACGAGTACATGGGTACGTCCAGCCTACACCGCAGCATCAACGGTAGAACATTATCTCGATCATCAATATCTAGCTATCAATCTTACAAATACAACTAGTTCTATCATATACTCAATCACCATAATCTAAAGGCAAAATAAATAAGAAAGATAAACCAAAGAAAATAAACTAGACATAATATAGAATAAAAAGTACTAGCCTAGATCTCTATAATTGTCACCTCAAGGTCCACAGTGTAATAACAGTCATATCTATAGCATCACTCTGAAATCCTGGAATGTAGAGCACAATAATTACTGAAAGATATTATCCAGTCAGGATTGGAGTGAAGCACACCTCTAACAGCAGTTCTAATAAATGATAAAGACTATATAACAATAAATAGAGAGATGTACAAGAAAAATAGAGCAATGGCAAGAAATATACAAGGTATAATATACTATAAATAAATACAAGAGTAATGAGCATCATATGCAAGAGTCAAGAAATACAACTAGCTAAGTGAGTGAGTACTAGCTTCAACATGTGATCAACTTAGAAACTTGAACAAGGATTATAGCCCGGTTAATCATACGTTCGGTGTATGATTAACCCTAAAAAGGAACAATACATTAAAAAGTAGGGTATGATCACATATATATACTAACACTCCCCTCCCCCGACTAGTATACTGGATTCAACCATGGCACGCTACGACACAGGATTCTTCGAGAAGGTAGCTAGTCTCCTCGAAAATCAGCGTCCATTCCATTACAAGAAGAACAAGACTTGTAAAAGATACACCAAGATATACAAGGAATAACATCTCATGACAGGATTCGAAAATACCAATCCGTGTAACCAATGTATCAAAAAATTGAGGATATCTACACTAGATACAAGAAACATAGAAGATATCATAAAGAGAAAACTGTCAGAGAATGTACACGCCTGATGTCCGAAGCAATAAATATTAAACTGTATCATTATCGGTGCCTCACAGACCTATATATGAAATTCTATGTCATTACAATATTTTGGAATCATAAACTTGCTATACTAGCTTGAAATTAGGTCTCTAAATTAACACTAGGTCCAACTAAGTCAAACTAGGTCAACTTTGGTCAAACTAGGTTAAATCTAGGCCAACACTGTCAAACTAGATCATTTTCTAGTTTTTTGGTTGATTTTACCTATTTACAAGGTTTATAAAGTTATACTAGGTCTTAACAAGTCACTATTTAGTTTTTAGGTGCTAAATAGGTCAAATTAGTCAATACTAGTTAATACTAGGCCAATACTAGATTTCTAGGCTATACTAATAAGTTACTAGCATATATTACCCTAATATATACTTCTACCTAAAATTTTTAGCAATACCTTGGCCTATAGATATTTACCTTGTCCCGTATCTCGAATACCTTAACTATTAGTGAATACCTTAGTTCTAGGGTCAATACTTTGGCTAAACTAAGTTTTAAAGTCATACGAGTTAGCTATGATATAATAATATCATATATACAATATTGATACACTAATATATACAATAACTTATTCTAATACTTAATACTTAGCCAATACCTTAGTATTACCTCATTACCTTAACCAATACCTTAACATATTACCATGTATCCTAATTTCTAGACTAATACCATTACCTTGACCAATAACTAATACCTTAACTCATACATTGGTACCTAACCCATTACCCAAGCTACACACTACCCTTACCATGGTATCTTAATCCAATACCTAATATCACAACCTTACCTTAGTATCCTAGTATTACCTTATATATACTAATTCTAATATTTTGGTATATTGGTATTCTAAATACCTTGATACATCCTAGGATGCCATATTCTAATTTATCTCATACATATCTTACTTGTTTGGACATGGTTTCATGGTACCACATTAGGTATCATATGATACCAACCCCCAAGATACTAATTCATGACCATAATCTACACTTAGCTTACATCCAAGATACTCAACCTACTCTTGGCACTTGATATCTTAATATTATCCATTATCTAGTTATAATATCCTGTATCTTGACCAATACCTTATCCTCCTAGATACTTATCCAACTAGCTCTAATACTAATACTTGATACCAAATAGGATACCTTACTCAATCCCTAATACTCACTTAACCTCACTCATGATACTTGAGTGTCATAATACCAATATCCTTATGGTACCCAAGTATCACACTAGTACCTTACCCCAAACTCTAATGCCTTGACACATAACTTATATATACTTGGCTCACTTGATAACAACTTGTATCAACACTAACACACACACTAACTAATATCTATTACCTAACACTTATATATATATATATATATATATATATATATATATATATATATATATATGTGTGTGTGTGTGTGTGTGTGTGTGTGTGTGCTTGGCAACCTATGATATCTACACTCACTTGATATCCAAACTACCTAGGCTCATAGATTACACAAAATGCCTATATCGTATAGTCAGTTCTCTACTTGTAACCAATACTGCACCTATTAGACCTATATAATAAATTCTAGGGTTAAAGTATGACGTATCCCTTCGTATTAGCTTTCTAAAACTTTAAACGGATCATATTTTCGTGTTTGGAAGCTCCTAAAATCGTGAAAATATTGAAATGCATTCATCTTTTGGACACCTGACACTCAAACAGTTTTACACAAAGTTCCAGAAAAATTTGTCCTATTAATTTATATATTTGGAAATCTAACTTTGATACGGTTCTTTTAAAAAAAAGATTAATCGGAGTCATGAGTTAGGAGTTATGGCATTTCTAAGTTGCTATGGCTGTTAAAAATAAGGCTGAATACTATGACAAATTTGGGCTATTTTGGACAAAAAAATACATGTACCCAATTTACCAATTTTACCTATACGTATTATGGCGTATCATGATACAGACTCTATGTGTCCAATTTTGGATACAAGAACACCTTTACACAATCAAATAAATATCAATAGTCCTCATCAGGACACAATACACACACTTAATGGACACAATTGAGATTTTTCCCAAATTGAGCCCCAAATTGAGCCCCAAAATTATGACACCAACTTAGATCTTCTAAATTGAGATCTCCTAGTGTCTAGATCTACCATTGAAAAGTTAAATCTAACCATGGGAAGGTTTCTACATGACCAAGAGGTGTTCCTAACCATGAATTTGATAAAATTGAGAGAATTATCTAGTGTTTTGGTAGCCTCTTTGGAGAATTTTGAATTTGGACACGGAAGGGGTGAGTCGGACACGATCTTCAAGCAAGCTCCTCTCCTATGGATCTCTTTGTGTTCTCCAATGCTCTAGGCCTTTATGATAGTGAGAATGAGTGGAATTGAAAGTCGATTGAGTAAAATTGGTAGGAAATTGGGTTTGTTTGGGGTAGAAAAAACTTTGGAAAAAATGAGGCTAATGAGTGAAATAAAATGAATGGATGAGCCCTAAATTGAACTTATCTCTTATAGTAAGGTTTGGTTATGACAAAATATCAAATTTGTCCCTCCATTTGTCATAAATGGAATCTAATTAACTAAAGGAAGAAATATCTACAACTAAGAGGAATATTCTCTTTATAACAACTAAACTTAATTAATTCTAATTACTAAAGTCATGACTAACAATAATTAGCACTAACTAACACTTACAAATTCTAATTGGCTAGCAACTAACTAACACTAATATAATTCTAGGCAATCACTAATGTAAAATAATATATCAAAAATTTAACAATATATAAAATTACCAAAATATCCCTATGGTAGAAAGTGGTAGTTACAATCATACCCCCCTTAGAAAAATTGTCCTCAAAATTTAAGGATGGAAGTAGACACGAACTGAAAGGATAACTCATGGTCCAGAAGATAATCCCGTCTTCTTTCTTCTACGGTCAAAACATACT
Organism: Iris macrosiphon; assembly: GCA_036927795.1. Lineage (NCBI taxonomy): Eukaryota > Viridiplantae > Streptophyta > Magnoliopsida > Asparagales > Iridaceae > Iris > Iris macrosiphon. The sequence continues at coordinate 100,834,766 of JAYESA010000001.1, read as the reverse complement.
CATAAACCTCACTATAGTCAAACCTCCATCTAGTCATGGTCTAAGAAAATCTCATCTAAAAATCATACCAGCATACAATTTTGATAGCCACACTATACATTTCTAAAAGCACGGTTATGGTCTCTATCTCTCATGATATTGTAGTCTCTATCAAAGGTTTACTAATATAAGCTATAAGATACTAGAGAAAAAAGCAGATCAATAGATGAAAAGGAAAGGAAGGTCAAGAATTAAACAAAATCTGCTAACTCAATACCTGTAGCATCGATCTCTCAACCATCATCGCAAAAATCCTGTCCTGCTGGGGTGTCTTCCTCTGCGGGTGCAGGACAATTTATTGTGCCACAGGTGGCCTAGCTCGAACTTTACCTATATCTAATACTTACACTAATTATTTACTAAGCATCAATCTAGCCATAATACTTAATATCAAGGGATACCACTTCTAATATTAATGATATACTATGGTTCTAGGCCATGGACACACTGGCACACACTACCCAGGATACTATGCTAACACTTCTAGGATACTATATTCTTGTACTAGAATGGTACTCTACCAACACTCAGATTTTCTACGTCCTTGTGAGACACATGAACGCATTCACTAGTATGTCGATTCTTATTCTAGCTCACCCTCTAACACACATACAATCTTATATTTGTCTTAATTTCTTGCAGTCAACTACACACTGCTTAACCATTCTTCTTGCAAATGAACACTTGTATACACTCTCGCTCATGTACCCTATTAGTATACCCTTACCAATCTAGAATACTCTCTGTAGGGTGCCTACCCCAGTCTTGACACTATCTACATAAGACACTAGATCCTATATGTAGCACTTAGATGATACTCTCAAACCAGGTTATTCATGTCTCTCATCTATAATTAGTACACTAGCTACTAGAATATTTGTACACTAAACCTTCTTAATACTTGAGGTATTCTGGATCTTAATACTAAGGTACTCCTCCTATCTTGGCATCTGGTGCAAACAAATATCTTACACCTAACAATCATCCTAGGTTATTTACATGTATTTGTTATCAATGTACATACATAAATACATTCTACCCACTATGACACTATGATATCTCACTGGTACCATTTGTCACCCTCACATTTTTATCCAAGGATAGTTTGGTAATTGTCAATGGGTATTAATTATTTTAGGATTATTTATAATTAATATTTGTGCATGGCATAATTTATTTATTTATTGTATTATTATTTGTTGCTAGTGTAGATTTACTTTGGACTTGTGTAGTGGACCTAACCATTTATTTAGAGAGCATAAACCAAATATTTAGACTAGTCTAAGTTGAGCCCATGAATTATGAGGCTTGATTAATTAGTGAAACCATTAGACTAGAACATTTTTTCCCTAATTAATTTCTTTATGAGAGGCCCCAAGGGGTATTTGTGTCTTTTTACATTGCTAGGGGGATGTATATAGGTCGTCCACCTCTTAGAGGAGAGAGAAAATCATTTTATTCCAAATTCCAAATTCTAGATCTATATTTTCCCTCAGCAAATTCTCTCCATTCCCTCATCAATTCTCCACCAATTCTTCATCAATCACCTTCTAAATTTATCATTGAGGTTGCTACACCAAGGATCTACAAGAAGGAAGTAAGGAGTAAGGAGGAGGAGGCCAAGATCTACAAGGAGAGGAGCTACTTGGCAATTGGGGACTTTTTATTAGGAATCCATCTCCTAATAGGTACAATTCTGTTTTTCCCTTCTAATATACTCTAAATATGATATTTTATCATGAAAAACCAACCCACATGAATAGACTACCCATAGGATTTGGTTTTGGGTCAATTGGAGACCTACGGTAGAAGTTATGACCAAATTGATGCCAATTTTGGGAGAATTCCGAGATTGGCACATGTAGTACTTGTTAATTGATCTAATAGATCTAATTGATACTTGATTGTTTATTTGTGACTAGTATCGTATCCACAATCGGATACGTGTAGTCCGTACCTCGTTAAATTGATGAAACGGGTTAATTTTGGGGGTTTCCTCCGACACGGGGCCTTATGCATACCATATTGTGACATGGATACATAGACACTCTAATTACTATATGTATTATTCATAATTTATGTATTAGACTTGTACGTATCCTCCGTGATGCGTTTGGTTGATGGTTGGAGCCGTATCGCAAGCGTATAATAGAGAAAGTGTGATACGGGTGCGATGCGATCCATGTGATTGTTGTTTGGCCTATTTTACTATACGTGCATATGTATTTATATATGTATATACTATCTATGTATTATAAAGAGTATATAATAGAGAATTTTGGGTTTATGTATATACGTATGTCTAACTATGTGTACTAGTTGTAATTTGGGCTAATAAGTATTAGATGTTTTAGTTTAGTGTATTAGTTAAGAATAGTAGTTAATAGTTAGATTGTATCTGTTAGTATCTATATTTATGTTAGTATAGATATATACCCTATTGGTTTAATAGTTAGCTATATATATATATATATATATATATATATATATATATATATATATATATATATATATATATATATATATATATTAGTGTTAATAGTTGTAGAACTTACTAGCTAGGAGTAGCAAATGGGTTAGGCATATGTTAGCTATATGCAATAGGATTGGTATACCAAGGTATCACCAAGCTATGGGTCGATACCCAAGGTTTTGAGCTTGGGTATCGAGGTAGTTTCGATACGCATTAGTGCAAGGCCAAGGTATCCTATTTTAATTAATTTTAGCTAGTATTATAATATTTGACTTATATATATATAAAAATACTATTTATATATCCGAAACTTGCGTATCTTAGGATACGGCTATTTGAATGCATTGTTGTGTGTTAAATTAGCTAGCTTAGTATAGTTTCATAGTATATCGACTTAGTGACTTAGCATTAGACTCTTGCAACCTAGAATTCATTGGTTTGACGTAGAAATGGCAAATCGACCTAGACTTGCATTAACTTCACTTATTTTCATTATTGAACCTTGTATTGATGCAACATACTATATATAGGTTGTGAGACACCAGCTTGGGCATCGAGAGACACACTTTGCTCAGGACTTCAGGCGAGTACATATCTCTGATTGTTTTCAATTCATAATATTGTATATATGCATGTTCTAGAATTATATACATTCATCCCGACATAATGATTTCACGGACTGGTGCTATATGGATCCCGTCAGGAGGTGTTATCCCCTACCGTGTTCAACGGGTACCCAGTCACATGTATTTTATCGTGTGCACCGGGTATTGATTCTCATGTACTTCTTGTGCATCCATTATTTCGAGTGCTAGTGTAACTATATCATGTTCATGTACGTAATGTGTCGTGATTGGATCCATGAGAATTGGTTGGGGAGGGGGAGTAGGAGTTGGTTTTATGATCAAAGCCCTATTGATCTCATGTGCATGTCGATTATACACCTCACGTATAATGAAGTTACCTTTATACCTCATGTACAACCTAAGCTAATTACATAACGAACTTGCACTCTAAATCACATAGATAGTATTCTTGTTCTTTACGTGTAGTTATTATTGTGCTTATTGCTTATTCTCCCTGTATTGTATATTCTTACGTATTGTGCATCTTGTATCCTTTTTCTATTGCTTGTTATATATGCTTGATTATGTATTTGAAACTGCTTTCAGAGGTATGTACTTCGCTCCAATCCTGACTGGATATATTTTTTCAAATGATTGGCTAGAGGAGCTGTATCCCACGTATTACGGCATTCAGGAGGGTGAGACTTTATAGGATACTCCTCTAGAGCAAGAGGACATAGTCCCAGTGAACAAGGAGGTTTAGTTTATGTTTGTTGATGTTTGTATTAGACTATTCTTTGTTGAGATTCGCAGTTTGTATATTATTTCAGATTGTGGATTGTATCTTATTTCTTTCCTTCGCTATTCCATTCGTGCATTATCCTTCCTTAGTTTGCTTTGTGATTGAGATTTGATATACTTGTGAGATACCATATTGCTCCTCTGTTTGGAGTTGAGATGATTGACAAGTACCATATTATATTATTGAGATGTTAGATAGTTAGAAATGACCCAGACAGCGTTCTACCGTCGATTCTACGACGTAGGCTGGGCGTAACCACGTACTCGTGCCCGAATATTCGGGTACGGGTCGTGACATATTTTTAGTGGTGGCCCATGCAGGTCTAGATAGATATCGTAGTTGTGCTCGACTAGAGTACTGCTACGAGCCTTCTTTAGAAAAAATAGGATTTAGGCTGAGAGTTACTCAATCACAACTAGGGAACATTCCAATATATGTTTTACAAATCCTTATCTATTTGAATATTTTCTTTCATTTTGAATGAAGTATTGTCCTTCTTTAATGATATCGCATTATATTCAATATTGATTCCATATTTAAATCTGTCTTCAGGATGCGTCCAAAGATCAGATTTTATCGCTCAGGAGTAGCGGCAGCTTCCTCAGATACTTCCCGGCCTGCTGCGGAGAGAGTAGCAGCTACTACTGCTTCTTCTCCAGTTAAGAGGTTCGCCTCACCGGTTCAGGTGGGAGTCTCAAAAGCCGCCTTTGGGGTGCTCCTCCCCCTGTTCGGAGGGTAGCTCCAGTTATTACCGAGGGACTTCCGCCACCACCGCCAGTACCAACTGATGCTACACAGCTGTTCGCACTTTTCTAGCAGATGATGGAGGCCCAGAGGGCCCAGGCTGAAGCGCAGCACCGGCAGACTGAGGTAATGAGACAGGGCATTGAGAATGCTCACCAGGTGGCCATCACCGTCTTAGAGAGGGCAGTACCACCACAGCCACGAGAGGTACAGCCCAGGCTCGGTACCATACAGAACTTCAAGAAGTTGGATCCCCGGCCTTTCAAGGGGACAGAAGGCATCATATATACGGATGACTGGTTTGAGAGATTGGAGCACGTCATGCGCTTATCCCGCCTTGCGGAGGACCTGATGGTGGAGGCAGCGGGACTGCAGATGATGGTCATCGCCAGTACTTGGTTCCGAAATGAGCCACGGATTGTCGATCCAGGATTGACATGGGGTAAGTTCAGGGACTTGTTCAGAAGAAAGTTCTTCCCGCCCACTGAGAGACTTGATTTGGAGCGACAGTTCCAGAACCTTCACCAGGGGAACATGTCGGTAGAGGTGTATGCCGTCGAGTTCGGCAGGTTGAGCAGATATACAAACTACATGGTGAGAGATCCTGAGAACCGGGCGAGTAGGTTCAAAGAGGGCCTGAACTGGGAAGTAAAGGCTCTCATTTCTTCGATCCATGAGACATACACAGATATCTTGACGGAGGCTCGCAAGGTCGAGAGAGACCTGAGTTGGAGGCCCAAAAGGGACCGAGATATTTTCGGTGGCAGCAGCAGCGCAGGTCCAAGCAAGAAACCCTATTTCTAGTCGCAGAGGCAGCAGTTCCTTGCGCCTATCAGAGCACCCGTACAGCAGACGTATCAGATGCAGAGGCCAGCCCAGCCATCTCGTACTTACCCCTTCTGTAAGAAGGCGGGGCACGGATGGGATATTTGCAGGAAAATGCTTGGTCAGTGTTTGTTTTATGGTTCATCAGATCACCAGCTGAGGGACTGTCCCATGAACTTAGCTCGTACAGCTCAGGATGTAGCCCCGATCCAGAGGGTACCTGCTAGACACCCGGCGGGACAGCAGAGAGGACCTCCTTTGTAGCCCCAGCAGCAGAAGTTCGTGCAGCACCAGCACTAGCAGAGAGGTGCACATCAGGGGCGAGCTTTTGCCATGACCGTGGAGGAGGCAGAGCCAGTCGGAGACGTTATAGCAGGTTCAGTCTTACTTGATTTTTTTCAGCTCATGCCTTATTTGATTATGGTACTTCTCATAGCTTTGTATCTGTATCTTTTGCTCTGAGGCATCATCTTGAGTCTGAACCGTTGGCGTGGACTTGCAAGATCACGACCGGGGGTGGCATCATTCTGGTCAGTGATGTTTGCAAGAACCAGAGAGTTTATTTGGGAGGCTGTGAGCTGAGCATATGTTTACTTTTAATGCCACTTTCGAGTTACGATATAGTACTCGGGATGGATGGGTTGAGTAGACATCATGCCAGTATCGATTGTCATAGAGGCAGAGTTTTATTTTAGACGCCAAGAGAGCCGAAGTTCGAGTTCGTCCGAGGAGCAGAGCAGAGCGAGAGAAATTTCTGTGGAGCTTTGGTTGAAGAGCAGGAGCTACCACATCTGTTGATTGCAGAGTTCTTGGATGTCTTTCCAGAGAAATTGTCGAGGTTACCACCGGACAGAGATGTGGAATTCTCTATAGATTTAGTTTCAAGCGCAGAGCCGATCTCTCAGCATGTCTATAGAGTAAACAACAGTGAACTGATGGAGTTGAAGAAGCAGGTGGATGAGTTGCAAGACAAAGGCTTTATCCATTCCAGTTCATCACTATAGGGTGCTCCGGTACTTTTTGTACCAAAGAAGGATGGGTCGGTACGTATGTGTATCGACTACAGGGCACTTAATAACCTCACTATCAAGAACAAATACCCGTTGTCGTGGATTGATGACTTATTTGACCAATTGAGCGAAGTGAAGGTATTCTCGAAGATAGACTTGAGGTCAGGGTACCACCAGGTGAAAGTGAAGAGGGAAGACATCCCGAAGACAGCTTTCAGGACTCGTTATGGGCAGTTTGAGTTCTTGGTGATGCCGTTTGGGTTGACCAATGCCCCAGCAGTATTTATGAACCTGATAAACAAGGTGTTTCATCAGTACCTGGACCAATTTGTTGTAGTCTTTATAGATGATATTCTGATATATTTGAAGACCCCAGAGGAGCATGAGCAGCACTTGAGGATTGCTCTGTAGACCCTCAGAAAGGAGAAGTTGTATGGCAAGTTATCGAAGTGCGAAGTCTTCCTTGATAAGGTTGAATTCCTTGGGCATGTCATTATAGGAGATAGAATCTAGGTGGACTAGAAGAAGATCTCAGCAGTTGCATCATGGTCTACCCCGAGTTCAGTAGCAGAGATCAGGAGCTTCCTTGGATTAGCAGACTACTACCGGAGGTTTGTTCAGGACTTTTCCAGACTAGCAGAGCCGATGACTAGGCTGACCAGGAAGAATGTGGAATTCGTCTAGACTTGAGGATTATCAGTCAGCATTTGAGGAGCTGAAGAGGAGCTTGACTACAGCTCTCATCTTGACACTACCATCAGGAACAGGAGAATTTTTTATTTACAGTGATGCATCAGGGAAGGGTTTGGGTTATGTACTACAGCAGCACGGGAAGGTGATTGCCTATGCTTCCAAGCAATTATGCCCGCATAAGAAGAACTATCCTACCCATGATTTGGAGTTGGCAACGGTTATCTTTGCTCTCAAATTATGGAAACACTATATATATGAAGAGAGAGTAGAGATCTTCACAGACCATAAGAGCTTGAAGTATGTGTTTACACAAAAAGAGCTCAACAAAAGGCAGCGGTGATGGTTGGAGCTGATGAAAGACTTCGACATCTCTTTACAGTACCATCCAGAGAAGGCCAACATAGTCGAGGATGCTTTGAGCAGATATCTCGTGGCTATGTGCTTGACTAGAGACAGACATTTATTAGCAGATCTTGACAGTTTGGGCATTGAGGTATTGATTCCGGGAGTCGCAGCACAGATGTGGGGACTTCAGGTTCAGTCAGAGCTGATGGACCGAGTCAGAGCCGGACAGTATGAGGATGAGTCTCTGAGGAGCATCAGAGCACAGGTTCAGGTCGGGCTGGCAGAGGACTTTATCGTCGCAGATGATGGGTTATTGCGATACGGTACCAGGTTGTGCATACCGAGAGGAGCTTTATGCGAGGAGATTATGCAGGAGGCACATTATTCCCAATATCCTATGCATCCTGGTGCCAACAAGATATATAGAGACATGAGGGAGCATGTATGATGGTATGGCATGAAGCGGGAGGTAGCTAGCTTCGTGTCCAGATGTTTAGTTTGCCAGCAGGTAAAGGCGGAGAGACAGAGACCAAGAGGGTTGGTTCAGCCTTTACCCATTCTGGAGTAGAAATTATAACATGTGACCAAGGATTTTTTATCGGGGCTTTCGTGTTCTCCAGGAGGCAAGGATACGATTTGGGTAATCGTGGACAGGTTGACTAAATCAGCCTACTTTCTGCCATTTAAAGTGGGTACATCTAGGGAGAGACTTGCGGAGATGTATGTGCGCCAGATTATCAGATTGCACAGTGTTCCAGTGAGCATTATCTCGGATCGGAATAGTCGCTTCACGTCCCATTTTTGGAGGAGTTTGCAGGCTAGCTTGGACATTCAGCTCAAGTTCAGTACCGCCTATCACCCTCAGATGGACGAACAGTCGGAGAGGACTATTCAAACTCTCGAGGACATGTTACGCACCTGTGTTTTGGATCTTGGAGTTTCTTGGGAGGGTCACCTTCACTTGGTAGAGTTTTCATACAACAACAGCTACCAAGCCAGCATTGAGATGTTACCATTCGAGGCGTTGTATGGACGGAGGTGCCGCACTCCGTTGTCCTGGGATGATGTTGGTGACAGAGCTTTATTGGGACCAGATATGGTAGTGGATGGAGCAGAAAAGGTGAAGCTTATCAGGGACAGACTTCGAGTGGCGCAGGATAGGCAGCGACATTGGACCGATAGCCACTGGAGACCTTTGGACTTTGAGGTGTAGCTTTAGTTTTCTCTTGCTTATGTTTGATTGTTGCTTATTATAGTGCTAAGGTTGTGTTTCGTGCTAGGTTGGCGGTTTAGTTTTCTTGAGGATTTCTCCAACATGTGGCACGATTCGTTTCGGTGGAGGCGGCAAGCTTAGTCCGCGATTCATCGGTCCTTTCTGTATTCTTGAGAGGGTTGGTGCAGTCGCTAACAGACTAGACTTACCACCTGTACTGGAAGGAGTGCACAATATGTTTCACGTGTCGTAGTTGAGACGGTATGTAGCAGATCCCAGTCATGTGTTGGATCACTCAGAGATAAAGGTGGGCCCTACTCTCAGCTATCCAGAGCAGCCAGTGGAGATTCTGGATCGGAGAGAGAAGGTGCTGAGGAACCAGACGATTCCTTTAGTGCGCGTCACATGGAGGCATCACTCGCCAGGAGAGAGTACCTGGGAGCGAGAGACCGAGATGCACGAGCGATATCCGTATATGTTCGAGCCATGAGGTATAATTCTTTCTTGCATTGTATTATTGTTTTGGTAGATAGTTTCTTCCTTAATTTCGAGGACAAAATTTTTCTAAGGTGGGTAGGTTTGTCACCCTCACATTTTCATCCAAGGGTAGTTTGGTAATTGTCAATGGATATTAATTATTTTAGGATTATTTATAATTAATATTTGTGCATGGCATGATTTATTTATTTATTATATTATTATTTATTGCTAGTGTAGATTTATTTTGGACTTGTGTAGTGGACCTAACCATTTATTTAGAAAGCATGAACCAAATATTTAGACTAGTCTAAGTTGAGCCCATGAATTATGAGGCTTGATTAATTAGTAAAACTATTAGACTAGAACCTTCCCTCCCAAATTAATTTCTTTATGAGTGGCCCCAAGAGGTATTTATGTCTTTTCACATTGCTAGGGGGATATATATAGGCCGGCCACCTCTTAGAGGAGAGAGAAAATTATTTCATTCCAAATTCTAGATCTACATTTTCTCTCTCCAAATTTCCTCCATTCCTTCATCAATTCTCAACCAATTCTTCACCAATCACCTTCTAAATTTATTATTGAGGTTTCTACACCAAGGATTTATAAGAAGGAAGCAAGGAGCAAGGAGGAGGAGGCCAAGATCTACAAGGAGAGGAGCTACTTGGCAATTGAGGACTTTTCATTGGGAATCCATCTCCTAATAGGTAAAGTTCAGTTTTCCCCCTTCTAATAGACTCTAGATCTGAGATTTTACCATGATAAACCAACCCACATGCATACACTACCCATAGGATTTGGTTTTGGGTCAATGGAAGACCTACGGTGGAAGTTATGACCAAATTGGTGCCAATTTTGGAGGAATTTCGAGATTGGCACATGTAGTGCTTATCAATTGATCTAATAGATCTAATTAACACTTGATTGTTTGTTTGTGACTAGTGTCGTTTCCATAATTGGATACGTATAGGCCGTACCTCGTCAAATTGACGAAACGGGTTGATTTTGGGGGTTTTCCTCCGACACGGGGCCTTGTGCATATCACATTGTGACACGAACACATAGACACTCTAATTACTTTACGTATTATTCATAATTTATGTATTAGACTTGTATGTGTCCTCGGGGATGCGTTTGGTTGATGGTTGGAGCCGTATCACAAGCGTATCATAGAGAAAGTGTAATACGGGTGTGATGCTCTCTATGTGTTTGTTGTTTGGCCTATTTTACTATACGTGCATATGTATTTATATATGTATATACTATCTATATATTATATAGAGTATATAATAGAGAATTTTGGGTTTATATATATATGTGTGTATATTATGAGAGTATCTAAATATATATAACAATGTGTATAGGTCTATATATATATATATATATATATATATGTTGGTGTATATATATATATATATGTGCACTTATGATTTGTGTATATGTGTGTGTCTATATATATATATATGTGTGTGTGTGTGTGTGTGTGCGTGTGTGTGTGTGTGTGTGTTGGCTTATATATTTATATTTATTATGTGTTTGATTACATATGTATTGATATACATATGAGAGTAGTGTATGTAATTATGTGTAATTGTATTTATAGCTATATATTCATAGTCGTGTCAGTGTATTGTATGTGTTAAGTGTTGTTGTTTGTGTATCTGTGTGTGCTTGAGTGAGTGAGGGGGGAACTCAACACGGGTGCAACCATCAGTTACTGTGTGTAGTTGCACATTTCAGTAAAGAACGGGAGGCTCGGTGCAGCCAGTATACGGGGGGAGGAAAGTGCTGTTGTACAAGTATTGACTCGAGGGGTTCCACTGAACAGCAGCAGCAACTCCCAGGGCTTGAGCCTACTGTGCAGTAGACAACTGCTCGAGCTCATCAGTAAAGTAACTGCGGAAAAGCCAGCAACTTGTTTCAGTACACAGGATTTTAGACATGCTTCAATATAAATATGTTTCAGTACACAGGATTTCAGACATGCTTCAATATATATATGTTTCAATACACAAGATTTCATACATGCTTCAATATATATATGTTTTAGTACACAGGATTTCAGCAACATGCTTCAGTATATATATAATTCAATATAGAGGTTTCAGGCATGTTTCTGTATTTATGTATCGGTAGAAGAGGGTGAGCCTGTGCAGGTTCCTCAGTTTCAGCAGGGGCTTTGCAGTTTTAGTATTTTTAGTTTAGTATCAATTTGGGGTACCTAGATGTGAGTAGTTAGTCGTTCATTGGTTAGTAAAATTGGTTAGAGTATAGTTACTTTAGCTGTTAGTGATATACCTTATCTATGTATATATATAGAGATATCAGTAGCTATATGTGATTTAAGTATATATGTAGTAGTTGGTATAGTTAGTATATATCTAACTATGTGTACTAGTTATAATTTGGGCTAATAAGTATTAGATGTTTTAGTTTAGTGTATTAGTTAAGAATAGTAGTTAATAGTTAGATTGTATCAGTTAGTATCTATATTTATGTTAGTATAGATATATACCCTATTGGTTTAATAGTTAGCTATATATATATATATATATATATATATATATATATATATATATATATATATATATATATATATATATATATATATATATATACTTGTATTAGTGTTAGTAGTTGTAGTACTTACTAGCTAGGAGTAGCAAATGGGTTAGGCATATGTTAGCTATATGCAATAGGATTGGTATGGGTCGATACCCAAGGTTTTGAGCTTGGGTATTAAGGTAGTTGCGATACGCATTGGTGTAAGGCCAATGTATCATATTTCAATTAATTTTATCTAGTATTATAATATTTGACTTATATATATATATATATATAAACATTATTTTTATATCCGAAACTTACTTATCTTAGGATACGGCTCTTTGAATGCATTGTTGTGTGTTAACTTAGCTAGCTTAGCATAGTTTCATAGTATATCGACTTAGTGACTTAGCATTAGACTCTTGCAACCTAGAATTCATTAGTTTGACGTAGAAATGGCGTATCGACCTAGACTTGCATCAACTTCACTTATTTTTATTATTGAACCTTGTATTGATGCAACATACTATATATAGGTTGTGAGACACCAGTTTGGGCATCGAGAGACACACTTTGCTCAGGACTTTAGGCAAGTACATTTCTCTGATTGTTTTTAATTCATAATATTGTATATATTCATGTTTTAGAATTGTATACATTGATCCCGACACAGTGATTTCACGGACAGGTGCTATATGGATCCAGTCAGGAGGTGTTATCCCCTACCGTGTTCAACGGGTACCCAGTCACATGTATTTCATCATGTGCACCGGGTATTGATTCTCATGTACTTCTTGTGCATCCACTATTTCGTGTACTAGTGTGACTATATCGTGTTCATGTACGTAACGTGTCGTGATTGGATCCATAAGTATTGGTTGGGGAGGGTGAGTAGGAGTTGGTTATGTGATCAAAGCCCTATTGGTCTAATGTGCATGTGATCAAAGCCCTATTGGTCTAATGTGCATGTCGATTATACACCTCACGTATAATGGAGTTACCTTTATACCTCATGTGCAACCTAAGCCGATAACATAACGAACTTGCACTCTAAATCACATAGATAGTATTCTTGTTCTCTACTTGCAGTTATTTCTCGTATCTACTTTCCAGTTCTTATTGTGCTTATTGCTTGTTCTCCTTGTATTGTATATTCTTACTACTTGTGCATCTTGTATCCTTTTTCTATTGCTTGTTATATATGCTCGATTATGTATTTGAAACTCCTTTCAGAGGTATGTACTTTGCTCCAATCCTGACTGGATTGTCACTACCACTTTTCCATATGAGGGCATTTGTGTAATTTAACTATTTTTAAATAATTATGAATTTAATTAATTGCTGAGTTTTGTAACTAATTATATTATTATTAGTAATGTTTAGTTTTAGGTCAAATCCTAGAACTCATTAGGACAGACCCTAGTGAGTCAACCCTAATTGTAAACCAGTTCTAGTGAAACCCTAGAATTCTAATTTTAGGTTTGGACCTCAAACCCTAGAAGGCCTAAACCTGAGTTATTTAGGTTCTACATGAGAGGGCCAGGGGGTTTAAACCTAGACTATGCATTAGAAACCCTAACTGGGCTTTAATATAAAAGGGAAGCCATTCTTCATGTAGAGAGAAGAAACCCTAGCCTCCACAAGAGAAAAACCATCTCCCCACCTCCAGATTTCGAAATCCTAACCCTAGGGTTTCCACCTTCCTCCTCCAAGCAAGGAAAGCAAGGAACTTGGGTCAAAAAGCCTTGGAGAAGAAGAACTTCCTTTGGAGAAACCTTCCCTGCAGGTAAAACCCTATTTTTATTCATTTAATTTCTGTTTTCAGATGGTAATGGCTATTAGGAACCCACCCTTGCTGTGTAGTTCGATTTTTAGGGTTTTGGATTGGGTTTTGGTGACCAACATGAGGTTTTCCCCAATTTTCGTGAACCCTAACCCTAGGTGGTTGATTATAGACTGATTTCACCCTCCTATGTGTAGGTTAGATATCAATTTTAGGGTTGATTTGGGGGCATTCACTGTACAGTAGGTATAGGGGTATTTTCCTGTACAGTCGGGTGTGTACTATGTGCACAGTCGGGTTATTGTGTATGTGAGTTGATTTCAGCACATCAGGTGCTTGAGAATATGTTCATTAGGGTTTTACCTATTTAACGTATTTAAATCCCTGTATATGCTGATGTATCAAACTATATACATAATATAACTTGTGTAGAAATCAGTGCTGGTTTGCTGTGCTGTGCAGTGTGAGTTTACCCGTGTCTCTGTGAGTGTTTCTCTAACTATGTATAATTTAGTATCAAAATACCTATGTATTAATATGTGACTGTATATGTATGTTGTGTGTATCAGTTTAGTTTGTGTGTGCCTGTGTCAGTATGATGTTAGAGAGGGCAGTGTGCAGGGGAAAGAGATGTGTGCAGTATTAGTGAATCAGAATTTAGTGTGTATATTTCCTGTGTCAGCAAACTGTGCAGTTATGGTCTGGGTGAGCAGTCATTTGCTGTGAGGTGCAACTGTGTATCCCTATGTTATTTCCTGGGTGTCCCAGAGCTTTTGTGCTTGTGTGCCAAGACCTAAATCCCTGTGGTAGGGTGTGTGTTCCAGAAGTCAGTATGAGAGCAGTGAGAACTTTGGACCTATATGTGACTGTGTGCAGAATTCTGTGTAGGTTGTGTGTGTAGTGTGTATAACTAGAACCTGTGTCCAGACCTGTGTAAACTGTGTGTTGAAGGGTAGCTAGGAATTAGTCAGTGTCTACTAGTGTATTTCCTATGGGTATCAGTAGATAGGAAATCTCTGTGTGTGTGTTATTGTGAGAGGGAGCAGTGTCTATGTAACTAGTGTATGTGTGACCCTGTTTTAAGAGTGTCCCTGTTTTTGTTGTGTCTTAGTGTTCAGTATCATTGTAGAGTTTCAGTTTCTGTGTGTAAGTGTAGTGATTGGTGTCAGTAAGTGCAGTGTGAGATGACTGAAAACCTAGTCTCAGTTGATACCTGTGTGAGTATGGCTGAGGGTATCAAGTGTATTGGGTTTTGATGATTGAGTTTAAGCCTATGAGAGAATGTGAACTGAGTGTGAGAACCCCTATGCCAGTGTGTAAAACCTGTGAGTTCAGTGTGTGCAGTGTATGTTCTTGTATCAGAGTGTCTAGGTCTTAGGTGTGTCTGTGTTATTTGTGTATATAGCAGTGCCTACTTGTGTCTGTGTGTTGTGTCAGTCTGAACTAAGGTTAGAGTACCAATTTCAGACTGTGAAAGAATCTGAGTGTGTGGGTTTCCCTGTGTAATTGTGTATGGCTGTGTTGTGTGCAGTGAGTTACCTGCACAGTGTGTGAGATAGCAGTTGGGTTCCTCACAGGTAGGTTGTAGCCTAGGTGCAGGGAGATCCTGACCAGTTGAGTGTGTGGAGTCCTCATTATCAGTAAGGAGTTTCAGTTCAATACCTCAAGTGTCTGTGTGTATCAACATGTTAGTCCTAGTGTGTCTAAGTGTGTAGTTCAGACTGAACCTGTGAAATAATATGTGTGTGTGTAGTGGCAAATTTCACCAAGTGATAGATAAGGGGGGTGCTCTCAGTTACAGTAGGTAGAGAGAAATATTGTACTCAGTTGGTAGTAAGAGTACTATGCTCAGTAGTGACAGTTAGTAAGATGGTTGGGGAGCTAAGGTTTAGTGAAGCTAGGTGTACAGTAAGGAAAACAAGAGGTAAAGTGTGTGTCAGTCCTTAAGGTATTGATACATGGGGGTGTGTAATACTAAATTATCAGGGTAAGTGTGATATGGTTAAGTAATAACTTAGTACCATAGTATATGAGTCAGTGATATGATTAATAACATCTAGTATAGTAAATATTAGTTAGTATTAGTAGTATTAGTTAGGTATTAACTAATGTAGACTAATAGTTAGTCTAGTGTTGACCTAACTAACCTTGCATAGACCTAGAAAGGACCCTGTACCTAGCATAGAACTAGGTATGCATGTAGCCTTTTCAAAACACTTTTTGACATGAATATTTGATATTTTTAGGTGATTGTGATTTCAGTGTGGACCTCGATCCTCACACCTTGCTCAGGACCACAGGCGAGTACATTCTCTGACAGTTTTCATTGTTGATTACTTCTATAAATTGTAGTGTATTACATACTTGATTCCGACACTATGGATACACGGGTTAGCACCCTAGATCCCCATCATGAGGAGTCGTGATTGGAATCCACCGTGCTAGCTGGGGATGGGGAACTGTTAGTAGATTATGTGATCATATCCAAATCCTTACCATGCATCGTAGCTCACCCCACTTCTCACGTCGGGTACGGCCTGACCATCATCATGCTTCATAGCTGTTATATATGATTAGCCTGACCATTATCATGCATCATAGCTAACCATATGGTTAGCCTGACCTCCAAGAATTATAGCTAATCATATATAACCAGCCTGATCTAGTCCCAAGCCGATCACATAATAAACTAATATTTCAAACACTTAGTTAGATGTTTATCTTTATTCAGATTCATTGTTCTAGCATTCACTATTTATTGTTCATTGCTAGATGCTCTGTTGCCTATTTCACTTCTCCTGTACTTCTCATTTTCAGCATTTATTTCCATCTTGTATCTCTTACACTGTTTATAGATTTTATCAATTTAATGAAACTGCTGTTAGTGCTTGTGCTTCGCTCCAATCCTGACTGGATAACATTTTTCAGAGGACCTGGAGGATCTTTGCCCCACTCATTACGGCCCAGGATTAGAGGGTGATTTCACTCCAGAAACCCCAAAGGAGTTGCCTAGCCTAGAGGAGAACGTACCTGGCTGCTCTTAGACTACTTTTCTGCATTATTGTTTTAGACTGAGACTGAGATGTATTTATTATTTTGTGACTTTGTGAGGTCATTTAGACCCAGGATTTGAGTTGGATTATTGTGGTTGGTTTTATTAGAACTCTTTTCTATTCTCATCGTGCTATGATTTCTATTTGCTTGTGATTGAGTATATCATAGAACTGTAGAATTTTATCATTGTCCTCCGTACGGAGTTGAGATTATTGACAGGATATATTATGTTTAGACCTAGACAGCGTTCTACCGCCGATGCTACGGCGTAGGCTGGACGTACCCACGACTCATGCCCAAATTCTGGGTGCGGGTCGTGACACGTTTTTAGTGGTGGACCATGCAAGTCTGTAGTCTAGTCTTAGATTCACAATTAGAGCGATATCGTAGTGGTGCTCGCTTAGAGTATTACTACGAGCCTGTTTTAGGAAATAGGAATTAGGCCGAGGATATGCTCAATCACAATTAGGAATTTCCGATTCTTATGATACTACTCTTAATGATTTTCCTTTAGAAATTTACTGTCCTTCCTTGATGATATCGTATCTATTGCTTTAATTGATTCTTTCGATCTGTCTTCAGGATGCCGAGGACCAGGTCCCAGAGACTCGGAGCAGCAGCTTCAGAGAGGTCTGCCACCTCTCGCCCTGCCGGACAGACATTCGCAGCACCTCCTACATCTCCAGTACATGTGGGAGTGTCTACAGCATTCGGGGGTCCACCACCACCAGTTCAGAGGGTCCCCACAGCTTCGACGGCACCACCTCCACCAGTTCAGCATCCAGGAGGTGTGCCCGTCGATGGAGCACAGATGTTCGCTTTGATTCAGGGCATGGTCGATGCCCAGAGGACGTCGGCAGAGGCCCAGAGAGTGCAGGCTGAGGCACATCAGGCCCAGACAGAGATGATGAGGGTGAACATGGAGAATGCTCACCAAGTGGCTCTCCAGGCTGTGGAGAGGGTCACTCAGCAACAGCAGCATCCTGGTCAGCAACAACAGAGGCCGGGCACCATTGTGGATTTCAAGAGGATGATGCCTCGGGAATTCAAGGGGACAGAAGGGATACTCTACGCCGATGATTGGCTAGAGGACATCGAGAGGAACTTGCGCTTGGCGCAGCTTCCGGAGGCCCTTCAGATCGAGGCCGCTGGCAGCCAGATGTTCGACATTGCCTTGACATGGTTTCGCACGGAGCCGAGACTCTTGCGCAGGGGACTCACTTGGGAGGATTTCAAGGAGCTCTTCAAAGAAAAGTTCTTTCCTGATGTTGCCCTGGGAGCTTTGGAGAGTCAGTTCCATGACTTAGCCCAGGGGAGCTCGTCCGTCGACGAGTATGCCGCGGAGTTTTCCCGTCTGAGCCGCTTCGCGCCATCGATGATTAGAGATCCGGGGGACAGGGCCCAGAAATTCAGAAAGGGGCTGACAAGGGAGATCAAGTCTCGCACGTCGGGACGTCGCACAGCTACCTACGAGGGCATATTGATGGATGCCCAAGTAGCCGAGGACGACTTGGGCCTCAGGCCCAAGAGGGGACGCGATGGTTCCGGAGGAGCAAACAGTAGTACGGGACCGGGCAAGCGTCCACACTTTCAGCAGCAACAGCAGAGAACCTTTCAGCAGCAGCATCAGGCACCAGCCCGAGGGCAGGTCCAGCAGCAGCAACAGAGACAGAACCAGCCCGCCATCCAGTGTGCTTACTGCGGGAAGATGGGACATACTAGAGATATCTGCAGGAAGAGATTGGGCTCATGTCTGTCCTGCGGATCGACGACACACCAGCTGAAGGATTGTCCTACCTTTCGTCCAGGTCAGGGTGGAGCAGCCGCCCAGAGAGGATCAGACAGGGTGCCTACCGCACCAGGAGGCCAACAACAGAGGGGACCACTTCCACCGCAACATCAGAAGTTCGCCCAGCATCAGCAGTAGAGAGGTGCACCCCAGGGGCGAGCATACGCCATGGCAGTCGAGGAGATCGAGCCAGCAGGAGACTTGATCACAGGTTCGGTTCTTCTCGATTGTATTCCCACATTTACCTTATTCGACTCTGGCGCTTCCCATTGTTTTGTGTCTGTATCATATGCACTTCGACATCATTTAGACACAGAACCATTAGCTAGGACTTGCAAGATCATGACTGGTGGAGGTATTATCCTAGTCCGTGATCACTGCAAGGACCGGAGAGTGTCAGTAGGAGGCCGAGAGTTGAGCGTGAGCTTACTCGTCATGCCACTTCCGGGGTATGACATTGTACTCGGAATGGACTGGTTGAGTAGGCATCATGCTACTATAGATTGTTATGGAGGCAGAGTATTGTTTAGACCACCAGGAGAGCCGGAGTTTGAGGTCGTCAAAGGAGCAGCGGAACAGAACAGGGGCACATTTTACGGAGCCAGGGCAGAAGAAGAGGAGTTGCCACATCCTCTGATAGCGGAGTTCCTGGATGTATTTCCAGAAGAGTTGCCAGGCTTGCCGCCAGACAGAGATGTTGAATTCTCTATAGACTTGGTTCCAGGAGCGGAGCCCATTTCACAACATGTCTATAGAGTCAACAACAGCGAGCTGGCAGAACTGAAGAAGCAAGTTGAGGAGCTGCAGGACAAAGACTTCATCAAATCCAGTTCATCACCCTGGGGAGCTCCGGTATTGTTCGTACCGAAGAAGGACGGCACGGTGCGCATGTGCATTGATTATAGAGCTTTGAACAATATCACTATCAAGAACAAGTATCCGCTGCCGAGGATAGATGATCTTTTCGATCAGTTGAGCGGGGCGAGGGTGTTTTCAAAGATAGATTTGAGGTCAGGCTATCACCAGGTGAAGGTGAAGAGAGAAGACACGCCGAAGACAGCTTTTCGGACCAGATACGGCCAGTTTGAGTTCATGGTAATGCCATTTGGTTTAACCAATGCACCGACAGTATTCATGAACTTGATGAACAAGGTGTTCCACCAGTACCTTGACAAGTTCGTGGTGGTGTTCATCGACGATATTCTTGTGTATTCCAAGACACCGGAGGAGCACGAAGAGCACCTGAGATTGGTCTTAGAGACTCTCAGGAGGGAGAAGCTGTACGGAAAACTCTCTAAGTGTGAATTCTTCCTTGACAAGGTCGAATTTCTTGGGCATGTGGTATCGGGTGACGGAATCTCGGTAAACCCAAAGAAGATCGAGGCAGTGGAGTCGTGGGCTACCTCCAGTTCGGTAGCTGAGATCAGAAGTTTTCTCGGGCTAGCAGGATACTACAGGAGGTTTGTATAAGACTTCTCCAAGATTGCAGCGCCGATGACCAGGCTGACTAGGAAGGATGTGGATTTTGTATGGACGAAGGAGTGCCAGGCCGCATTTGATGAGCTGAAGAAGAGGTTGACGACAGCTCCAATTTTGACGTTGCCAGCAGGGACAGGTGGTTTCACCATCTACAGTGATGCTTCAGGGAAGGGTCTGGGATGTGTTCTTCAGCAGCACGGGAAGGTAATTGCCTATGCTTCCAGGCAGTTACGCCCTCACGAAAAGAACTATCCCACCCATGATTTGGAGTTGGCAGCAGTTATCTTCGCTCTAAAGCTGTGGAAGCATTATCTGTACGGAGAGCGTGTGGAGATCTTCACAGACCACAAGAGCTTGAAGTACGTATTCACACAGAAGGAGCTGAACATGAGGCAGAGGAGGTGGTTAGAGTTGATGAAGGACTTTGACATCTCATTGCAGTACCATCCAGGGAAGGCCAACGTAGTCGCCGATGCCTTGAGCAGGTATCCGATGGCTATGTACTTGACGACAGATAGGCATTTGTTGGCTGATCTGGAAAGCTTGGAGATTGAGGTGTTAGTTCCCGGTACTGAGATTCAGATATGGGGATTACAGATACAGTCCGAACTGATGGACAGGATCAGAGCTGCGCAGTACGAGGATGAGGCTCTGAGGAGTATCAGGGCACAGGTTCAGACAGGATTGTCGGACGACTTTACTATCGCAGAGGATGGTTCTTTACGGCACGGCACGAGGATATGTGTGCCAAGCGGGGAGCTGTGCGAGGAGGTTTTACAGGAGGCACACCGCTCTCAGTACTCGATGCATCCCGGTGCCAACAAGATGTATCGAGACTTGAGGGAGCACGTATGGTGGTATGGAATGAAGCACGAGGTAGCACGCTTCGTATCCCGGTGTCTAGTGTGCCAGCAGGTAAAGGCAGACCGGCAGAGGCCAGGAGGTTTGCTTCAACCTTTACCGATCCCAGAGTGGAAATGGGAGCACGTGACCATGGATTTCATTTCAGGGCTTCCACGTTCTCCAGGAGGGAAGGACGCGATTTGGGTCATCGTGGACAGGTTGACCAAATCAGCCCATTTCTTACCTTTCAAGGTGGGCACGTCGACAGAGAAGCTAGCAGAGATGTACGTGCGACAGATTGTTAGACTTCATGGAGTTCCTGTGAGCATCGTCTCGGATCGGGATAGTCGTTTCACTTCCCACTTCTGGAGGAGTCTGCAGGCTAGCTTGGGCACTCAGCTCAAGTTCAGTACCGCATATCACCCCCAGACGGACGGGCAGTCTGAATGGACTATTCAGACTCTCGAGGATATGCTACGCACTTGCGTTCTAGATCTCGGAGGTTCTTGGGAGAATTATCTGCACTTGGTAGAGTTCGCTTACAACAACAGCTACCAGGCCAGCATCGAGATGTCACCATTTGAGGCTCTTTATGGACGGAGGTGTCGTACACCGTTATCTTGGGACGACGTTGGAGAAAGAGCCTTGCTAGGACCAGAAATGGTCGTGGATGCAGCAAAAAAGGTAAAACTCATTAGAGACAGACTGCGAGTGGCGCAGGACAGACAGCGGCATTGGGCCGACAGCCACCGTAGACCCCTTGAGTTTCAGGTATAGATTATTATTTTCTGGTTTGCGTTTGTTTGTTTAGACTGCGTGTTGAGGCTGTTTTGTTTTAGGTTGGCGATCTAGTATTCCTACGGATTTCTCCGACGCGTGGCACGATTCGTTTTGGCAGAGGCGGGAAGCTTAGCCCACGCTACATCGGACCCTTCGGTATTCTTGCGAGGGTAGGTGCAGTGGCGTATAGACTAGACTTGCCGCCTGCATTGGAGGGAGTGCATGATGTGTTCCACGTGTCGCAGCTGAGACGGTACGTGGCAGACCCTAGTCACGTACTGGATCACTCGGAGATTGAGGTTGGTCCGACGCTCAGCTACCCTGAGCAGCCCGTAGAGATCTTGGACCGCAGAGAGAAGGTGTTGCGGAACCAAACTATTCCTTTGGTTCGTGTTGCATGGAGACATCACTCTCCAGGGGAGTCGACCTGGGAGAGAGAGGACGAGATGCGCGAGCAATACCTGTATCTCTTCTAGACTTGAGGTATATTTCCTTTTCAGATTCACTCTTGTTCTAGTTCAGTCCAATTTCCAGGACAAAATTTCTTTTAGGAGGGTAGACTTGTCACTACCACTTTTCCATATGAGGGCATTTGTGTAATTTAACTATTTTTAAATAATTATGAATTTAATTAATTGCTGAGTTTTGTAACTAATTATATTATTATTAGTAATGTTTAGTTTTAGGTCAAACCCTAGAACTCATTAGGACAGACCCTAGTGAGTCAACCCTAATTGTAAACCAGTTCTAGTGAAACCCTAGAATTCTAATTTTAGGTTTGGACCTCAAACCCTAGAAGGCCTAAACCTGAGTTAATTAGGTTCTACATGAGAGGGCCAGGGGGTTTAAACCTAGACTATGCATTAGAAACCCTAACTGGGCTTTAATATAAAAGGGAAGCCATTCTTCATGTAGAAAGAAGAAACCCTAGCCTCCACAAGAGAAAAACCATCTCCCCACCTCCAGATTTCAAAATCCTAACCCTAGGGTTTCCACCTTCCTCCTCCAAGCAAGGAAAGCAAGGAACTTGGGTCAAAAAGCCTTGGAGAAGAAGAACTTCCTTTGGAGAAACCTTCCCTACAGGTAAAACCCTATTTTTATTCATTTAATTTCTGTTTTCAGATGGTAATGGCCATTAGGAACCCACCCTTGCTGTGTAGTTCGATTTTTAGGGTTTTGGATTGGGTTTTGGTGACCAACATGGGGTTTTCCCTAATTTTCGTGAACCCTAACCCTAGGTGGTTGATTATAGACTGATTTCACCCTCCTATGTGTAGGTTAGATATTGATTTTAGGGTTGATTTGGGGGCATTCACTGTACAGTAGGTATAGGGGTATTTTCCTGTACAGTCGGGTGTGTACTATGTGCACAGTCGGGTTATTGTGTATGTGAGTTGATTTCAGCACATCAGGTGCTTAAGAATATGTTCATTAGGGTTTTACCTATTTAACGTATTTAAATCCCTGCATATGCTGATGTATCAAACTATATACATAATATAACTTGTGTAGAAATCAGTGCTGGTTTGCTGTGCTGTGCAGTGTGAGTTTACCCGTGTCTCTGTGTGTGTTTCTCTAACTATGTATAATTTAGTATCAAAATACCTATGTGTTAATATGTGACTGTATATGTATGTTGTGTGTATCAGTTTAGTTTGTGTGTGCCTGTGTCAGTATGATGTTAGAGAGGGCAGTGTGCAGGGGAAAGAGATGTGTGCAATATTAGTGAATCAGAATTTAGTGTGTATATTTCCGGTGTCAGCAAACTGTGCAGTTATGGCCTGGGTGAGCAGTCATTTGCTGTGAGGTGCAACTGTGTATCCCTATGTTATTTCCTGGGTGTCCCAGAGCTTTTGTGCTTGTGTGCCAAGACCTAAATCCCTGTGGTAGGGTGTGTGTTCCAGAAGTCAGTATGAGAGCAGTGAGAACTCAGGACCTATATGTGACTGTGTGCAGAATTCTGTGTAGGTTGTGTGTGTAGTGTGTATAACTAGAACCTGTGTCCAGACCTGTGTAAACTGTGTGTTGAAGGGTAGCTAGGAATTAGTCAGTGTCTACTAGTGTATTTCCTATGGGTATCAGTAGATAGGAAATCTCTGTGTGTGTGTTATTGTGAGAGGGAGCAGTGTCTATGTAACTAGTGTATGTGTGACCCTGTTTTAAGAGTGTCCCTGTTTTGGTTGTGTCTTAGTGTTCAGTATCATTGTAGAGTTTCAGTTTCTGTGTGTAAGTGTAGTGATTGGTGTCAGTAAGTGCAGTGTGAGATGACTGAAAACCTAGTCTCAGTTGATACCTGTGTGAGTATGGCTGAGGGTATCAAGTGTATTGGGTTTTGATGATTGAGTTTAAGCCTATGAGAGAATGTGAACTGAGTGTGAGAACCCCTATGCCAGTGTGTAAAACCTGTGAGTTCAGTGTGTGCAGTGTATGTTCTTGTATCAGAGTGTCTAGGTCTTAGGTGTGTCTGTGTTATTTGTGTATATAGCAGTGCCTACTTGTGTCTGTGTGTTGTGTCAGTCTGAACTAAGGTTAGAGTACCAATTTCAGACTGTGAAAGAATCTGAGTGTGTGGGTTTCCCTGTGTAATTGTGTGTGGCTGTGTTGTGTGCAGTGAGTTACCTGCACAGTGTGTGAGATAGCAGTTGGGTTCCTCACAGGTAGGTTGTAGCCTAGGTGCAGGGAGATCCTGACCAGTTGAGTGTGTGGAGTCCTCATTATCAGTAAGGAGTTTCAGTTCAATACCTCAAGTGTCTGTGTGTATCAACATGTTAGTCCTAGTGTGTCTAAGTGTGTAGTTCAGACTGAACCTGTGAAATAATATGTGTGTGTGTAGTGGCAAATTTCACCAAGTGATAGATAAGGGGGGTGCTCTCAGTTACAGTAGGTAGAGAGAAATATTGTACTCAGTTGGTAGTAGGAGTACTATGCTCAGTAGTGACAGTTAGTAAGATGGTTGGGGAGCTAAGGTTTAGTGAAGCTAGGTGTACAGTAAGGAAAACAAGAGGTAAATTGTGTGTCAGTCCTTAAGGTATTGATACATGGGGGTGTGTAATACTAAATTATCAGGGTAAGTGTGATATGGTTAAGTAATAACTTAGTACCAAAGTATATGAGTCAGTGATATGATTAATAACATCTAGTATAGTAAATATTAGTTAGTATTAGTAGTATTAGTTAGGTATTAACTAATGTAGACTAATAGTTAGTCTAGTGTTGACCTAACTAACCTTGCATAGACCTAGAAAGGACCCTGTACCTAGCATAGAACTAGGTATGCATGTAGCCTTTTCAAAACACTTTTTGACATGAATATTTGATATTTTTAGGTGATTGTGATTTCAGTGTGGACCTCGATCCTCACACCTTGCTCAGGACCACAGGCGAGTACATTCTCTGACAGTTTTCATTGTTGATTACTTCTATAAATTGTAGTGTATTAAATACTTGATTCCGACACTATGGATACACGGGTTAGCACCCTAGATCCCCATCATGAGGAGTCGTGATTGGAATCCACCGTGCTAGCTGGGGATAGGGAACTGTTAGTAGATTATGTGATCATATCCAAATCCTTACCATGCATCATAGCTCACCCCACTTCTCACGTCGGGTGCGGCCTGACCATCATCATGCTTCATAGCTGTTATATATGATTAGCCTGACCATTATCATGCATCATAGCTAACCATATGGTTAGCCTGACCTCCAAGAATCATAGCTAATCATATATAACCAGCCTGATCTAGTCCCAAGCCGATCACATAATAAACTAATATTTCAAACACTTAGTTAGATGTTTATCTTTATTCAGATTCATTGTTCTAGCATTCACTATTTATTGTTCATTGCTAGATGCTCTGTTGCCTATTTCACTTCTCCTGTACTTCTCATTTTCAGCATTTATTTCCATCTTGTATCTCTTACACTGTTTGTAGATTTTGTCAATTTAATGAAACTGCTGTTAGTGCTTGTGCTTCGCTCCAATCCTGACTGGATAACATTTTTCAGAGGACCTGGAGGATCTTTGCCCCACTCATTACGGCCCAGGATTAGAGGGTGATTTCACTCCAGAAACCCCAGAGGAGTTGCCTAGCCTAGAGGAGAACGTACCTGGCTGCTCTTAGACTACTTTTCTGCATTATTGTTTTAGACTGAGACTGAGATGTATTTATTATTTTGTGACTTTGTGAGGTCATTTAGACCCAGGATTTGAGTTGGATTATTGTGGTTGGTTTTATTAGAACTCTTTTCTATTCTCATCGTGCTATGATTTCTATTTGCTTGTGATTGAGTATATCATAGAACTGTGGATTTTTATCATTGTCCTCCGTACGGAGTTGAGATTATTGACAGGATATATTATGTTTAGACCTAGACAGCGTTCTACCGCCGATGCTGCGGCGTAGGCTGGACGTACCTACGACTCATGCCCAAATTCCGGGTGCGGGTCGTGACACGTGTCACGACCCGCACCCGATTTAGGGGCACGAGTGCGCGGGTACGTCCAGCCTACGCCGCAGCATCGGCGGTAGAACGCTGTCTAGGTCAAGTACTATCTAAACAATCTCACGCTAGTATCCAACTCCATAAGGAGACTCGGATAACACTATAAAAATATTGACAACATACTCAATCACAACTACAGCACGATAGGAATTTGAAGAAATAAAGAATACAACACAAGTCTAATGGCAAAATAATCATACCTGCAATCTGTAACATCCAATCCCCAAGTGTCAGAAACAAGTCCACTAAGGTCACAGTCTGGAAAATATTTTCCAGTCAGGAAGGAGCAAAGTACAAGCACTAACAGCAGTTTCATTAAATTGACAAAGTCTATAAACAGTGTAAGAAATACAAGATGAGAGTAAATGCTGAAAATGAGAAGTACAGGAGAAATAAAATAGGCAATAGAGCATCTAGCAATGAACAATAAATAGTGAATGCTAGAACAAGTGGATCTTGAAATAAAAATAGACATCTAGCTAAGTGTTTGAAATATTAGTTTATTATGTGATCGGCTTGGGACTAGATCAGGCTGGTTATATATGATTAGCTATGATTCTTGAAGGTCAGGCTAACCATATGGTTAGCTATGATGCATGATAATGGTCAGGCTAATCATATATAACAGCTATGAAGCATGATAATGGTCAGGCTGCACCAGACGTGAGAAGTGGGGTGAGCTATGATGCATGATAAGTTTGGATATGATCACATAATCTACTAATAGTTCCCCATCCCCAGCTAGCACGGTGGATTTCAATCACGACTCCTCATGATGGGGATCTAGGGTGCTAACCCATGTATCCATAGTGTCGGAATCAAGTATGTAATACACTACAATTTATAGAAGTAATCAACAAAACGAAAACTGTCAGAGAATGTACTCGCCTTGGGTCCTTAGCTGGTAATTATTGGTGTCCTGTTCCAGAGTATCCCCTGGAGGAACCAACAGTCCGGTAAGACTATCTTGCCTCTTATTTCACAAGTTCACTTGGTTTGATTCTGACCGAAGTCACAGAACACCAATGGGTACAAAGTCTTTAAACATATTCAATGAATAGCTCTTTGGGATATTGCCAGTATCATTTTGAGCCAACTCCATGAACTGTTATTAAACATGAATATAAATATGAGATAGCTTTCAAAAAGTTGTAAGCATACTTACAGGTTAGCCAATGTCTGTCAAATCTAAAAATGATCCCTACATACTACATAATAGAATTTTGAGGTAGGAGTCAGTAACAGATCAGACATTTAAAAAATTTGATATGATACGACCAGTACTTATGAGTATCAGCGATACTGCAAACTATGATACAAATAGGGTCTGCTTCCTGGATTATCAAGTATGCAACCACCATTCAATGCATAATGTTATCAGATCCATCCCATTCAATGCATGATGTTCAAGTATTCAATGCCGATACAGTTTGCAGATATCAACATATTCATAATTAGATGAGAAAAGGGGCAGGGCTACACTAAATAGAAGTGTTGTCTGCATGACTTTTCATTCCTACTATTACCAAATTAGTGTCCTTTCCAATAAGTTCATAATAAAGTTGTGGTTCAATGTGATTATCTAAATTTCCATTTGTGCTCCCAAGTTCCATTAGGTAAGGCCTATATTGAATCACCACATGTTGTTTACTGTAAGAGGGATGATCTGCCGGGATGTTTGCAGGCCTCCTTTCTCTTCCAAAAGGATAACAGAACCCTCCGGTGGTCAGTTCGACCTCCATTCCTTCCGCTGCATCTCCTCTACCACCGCTATCCACCTCCTCCTCGCCAATCGCCCTACCTCGCCCTCATCGCCAATCGCCCTCCTTTCTCTTCCAAAAGGATAACAGAACCCTCCGGTGGTCAGTTCGACCTCCATTCCTTCCGTTGTATCTACTTTCCAGTTCTTATTGTGCTTATTGCTTGTTCTTCTTGTATTGTATATTCTTACTACTTGTGCATCTTGTATCCTTTTTCTATTGCTTGTTATATATGCTCGATTATGTATTTGAAACTCCTTTCAGAGGTATGTACTTTGCTCCAATCCTGACTGGATATATTTTTTCAGATGATTGGCTAGAGGAGTTGTGTCCCACGTATTACGGCCCTCGGGAGGGTGAGACTTTAGAGGATACTCCCCTAGAGCAAGAGGACATAGTCCCAGTGACCGAGGAGGTTTAGTTTATGTTTGGTGATGTTTGTATTAGACTATTCTTTGTTGAAATTCATAGTTTGTATATTATTTTAGATTGTGGATTGAATCTTATTTCTTTCCTTCGTTATTCCATTCGTACATTATCCTTCCTTAGTTTGCTTTGTGATTGAGATTTGATATACTTGTGAGATACCATATTGCTCCCCCGTTTGGAGTTGAGATGATTGACAGGTACCATATTATATTGTTAAGATGTTAGATAGTTAGAAATGACCCAAACAGCGTTCTACTGCCGATTCTGTGGGGTAGGCTGGGCGTAACCACGTACTCGTGCCCGGGTCGTGACACCATTATATCCATTATACGGTTCACTGATGCATAACTACTCTCTCACTTCTAATACGCTAGCAAGGTGCTCACACTACTGAAACTTACTTCTATACAGGTTACTTCTTTTCTCATTGTCTAATACACCTGTACTTTACGCTCCATGACTCATTCCTTATACGTCCTATCTCAATATCGCACTGGCACACCTAACTAATATTATCACCCACAATAATACTTACTGAAATCAGATTGACACATATCACATGTTACTTATCCAAATCTTGGTACACCCTAAATACTTGCACTCTTTAGGCACTCTTGGTACAAAGACACTAACTTCTTATCTCTCAGAACAGCTCATCACACACACTACTACACATACTAATGCATAACTTTCACATGTAGCTAAATTCCTACTACCTAGCATAATACATTCTAATACTATCACACTCACCTATACACTTATGGGTATCACTCTATCATGGCTCACTCTCTAATACATCTCATGGATACACATCTCTACACAACCAAGTATAAAGCACCAATAGAATAGTGAGGCGCTATTAATTTCCAAAACAATTTTATGATATTCAATTGCTACTTGGATCACTCAACTATATGAACCTATATCCATCTAAAACATCTATGATGACATGATACAAATACCTAGAATCACAAATGGGTATGCTACTCCCTCTCACAACTCTCTTATTTCTAATACCAAGGTACCAATCACTAACTATACTCTAATACAAACCTTAGATCCATTGTTACAAATGTACTATGCTTCGAGTTACTTCTACACTTATACACTGATACCTGATGATCATATACCCAACCAAGAACCACTCTCAAACTCACAAGCTACACTCCCTACAACCAATACTCAACTTGACACAACCTATCTGCAAGTTACCAAACCACTACACTATCCAAGGAACCTCAGAAACTATTAAAATAAAGCTCTATGAGGAACTGGACTAGAGAAACTAAGGATATCTCTATTATTGAGCTAGGAAAGGTGACAGAACAAAATTCTATTATAATATGAGTGGAATAATAGAGATGGTATATTAAGAACTAATTTAAGATAAAATCTTATAATCATATACGTCTATCTGAAATCATGTTATCCAAAATCCTCGTCACGTCAGTAAGCATAGTTGCGATAAACTATAGAGTCCATAACCAATGTACATACCTCTCAAATTATGTTATCTAAATTCTCGCGTTATCAGCTAGCATGGTTGCGAGATCTCTAGATTCCATAACCAAGATAAGTATATCCCAAAACCGACTCTATGATTTTGCTATGCCAGCTAATATGGCTACGATAAACTCTAGACTCCATAACTAAAGCAAATGTTTATCTTTTTACTATCCTCATCAAAATATGTTATCAGAATATACCCTAATATAGTCCATAAAATTTATCTCGATATAAGAATCAAAGTCAAAAATAAACTTCAAGAATCAAATTCAACAACAAGTGAGAGTGAACGAAAACAAGTAGAAATAGATTTTGAAGTAGAGTTTATAGTAAGATTCTCAAGGGTCGTCCCAGAAATCTCTCAGGGAATCCTAATTTATGATTGAGTATTCTTCCATCCTATATCATATATCCTATATCCTATCGCATGCTCACAATAGTACAACTAAGTTGTTGCACTACCATGATATCGTACTAGTTGCGAAGCCTAACCTGCATGGGCTACCATAAAAATGTGTCACGACCCGCACCGCATGATCGGGCATGAGTACGTGGGTACGTCCAGCCTACGCCGCAACATCGACGGTAAAATATTGTCTAGGTCATCAATTTCTAGCTATCAATATTACTAATACAACTAGTTTTATCATATACTCAATCACAATAATCTAAAGGCAGAATAAATAAGAAAGATAAACTAAAGAAAAGAAACTAGACATAATATGGAATAAAAAGCACTAGCCTAGATCTCTATAATTGTCACCTCAAGGTCCACAGTGTAATAACAGTCATGTCTATAGCATCACTATAAAATCCTGGAATGTAGAGCACAACAATCACTGAAAAATATTATCCAGTCAGGATTGGAGCGAAGTACACCTCTAACAGCACTTCCAATAAAGACAATAACAGTAAATAGAGAGATGTACACGAAAAATAGACAAGGGCAAGAAATATACAAGGTATAATATGATGTAAATAAATACAAGAGTAATGAGCATCATATGCAAGAGTCAAGAAATACAAGTAGCTAAGTGAGTGAGTACTAGCTTCAACATGTGATCGGCTTGGAAACTTGAACGAGGATTATGGCCTGGTTAATCATATGTGCGGTGTATGATTAACACTAACAAGGAATAATATATGTACAAGGAGGGTATGATCACATATTGTCACGACCCGCACCCGAAAAATCGGGCATGAGTCGTGGGTACGTCCAGCCTACGTCGCAGAATCGGCGGTAGAACGCTGTAAAGGTCCGTTCTAGGTCAACAATCTATCTATATATCTCACAAAAATCTGACAATATCCTCTCCAAAAGGAGGGCAACCACGCAATATATATATATATGAATAATCCTCTCCAAAAGGAGGGCAACCACGCAATATATATAATTTCTCAATCATAATAACTAGGAGAAGAATAAAAGCACGATATGATAGCAAAAGGAAACCAGAACCAAAGAGAGCAAGACAATATCCAAAATATACAGTCCAAGTCTATAATAGTCAACAATATCTCACAACAGCAAAAGAATAAGTACAATCATCCAAATAAACAGCTGGGAACAACCCAGGAAACCCATCTAGCTAACTAGGGCGCTAAAGGCGTCTCATTGGCGCACTCCTCCTCGATCTCGGGGTCACAACCCTCGTCAACACCCGGCCCGTAGAAAGTCGGGCAGAAATCCTCAGGATCCTCTGGAAAAAATATGCCCAGTCAGGATTGGAGCGAAGTACATAACTCTGAAAGCAACTCCAAATACATGGTAAGGTGTATATGACGAGCAATAGAAAAGTATACAAGATGCACAGGAAATAAATACATGCTGGAGCAGAATAAGTAGCTGCAAGGTAAACTGGAGAATAATACAAGTAGAGAAGTAACTGCATGTGAGAAAACATGAATACTAGCTAAGTACCTTGCGCACAAGTTTGTTATGTGATCGACTTAGGTTGCACATGAAAAACACTATGATAACTCCGTTATGCGTGAGTTGCATAACCGACATACACATGAATACTGTTTGGCTTTGATCACATAACCAACTCCTACTCCCCTCTCCCACTAATACCATTGGATCCAACCACAACACGCTACGTACATGATAATAGCTCGCGTACACGAAAGCGAGAGCACAAGAAGCACATGATAGCACATGGGAATCAATACCCGATGCACATGATGAAATACACGTGATAGAGTACCCGCTTAACACGGTAAGGGGGATAGCATCTCATGACGGGATCCACTAGTACCAGCATGTAACAATGTGTCAGAATCAAGTATCACAGTCCTAGAACAGATGATATAAACACTATCATGAAATGGAAACTATCAGAGGTAGGTACTCGCCTGATGTCCTAAGCAACTGATGAGGATCGAGATCCAGACCGGTATCGCAAGAACCTATTGCGCAAAGCAGAATTAAACAGGGTTCTAAGAATTTAAACTGATATAAAATAATTAAAAATAGGCTTCTAGGGATATTCTAGGTCGAACGGGTCAAACTAGTAAAATTCGGGTCAAAAAGTCAACCCGGGTCCAAAAAGTCAACTCTAGGTCAAAACTAGGTCAAACATTGACTTTTACGGTCAACGGAGACAATTATGGTCAAACTAGGGTTCTCCTGAAATTCTAGGTCAAACCGAGCTCATTAAGCTAGAAAACTCTCAAACTCGCCTCCTCGAGATACCGGGATACCCTCGGTATTCGATACCTCGCCCTAGGCCACGCACCCCGCCTAAACCCGCTAAAATCTATGCTAGCACGCGTAAATATATACACATAAGCATATAAAAATCACTTCAATACTATTCCTAGGCTATTGCTCAAATACCCCGCTCGAAACTCAATACCTTGGATATCTCAAGGTATTGAGATACCTCGGTATCTCAAGGTATTGAGATACCGCTCTCATACCCCTCTAACTAGCTATTTAGTTAGATATCTAAGCACCTAAATATATTCCTAGTTAATAATCTAGGCTAATATATCTATATCTATCATATATTATACATATCTAAGTATCTATATTTATATATATAGGTATCCACAACACATACTTATATACCCATATCCCTACATATATACATATATAGCACATATATACCTATCTAGCTATATGTACATATATATCTATACCTTAGATAGGTAACTACCTATCTATCAATAGATATATCTATCTATCCAACTACCTATCTATCTATCTATTACCTATCTATCTATCTACCTATCTATAATACTATATATAAATCTAGCGAGCTATCTATCTATTTCTCTATTACCTATCCCTCGCTACTGGCTACCTCGCGAATGCTGCTGCTGCCCTTGCATTGCTACTGCTACTGCTAGCTTTTACTGCTGTTGCTGCCTGCTTTTATGCTGCTGCTGCTGCTGCATATTTTGCTGCTGCTGCTGTGCAGCTGCTGTGCTGCGCACAGTAGCTGCTGCACAGTGCTGCCTGCCTCCCCCCCCCCCTCTTCGCAATCACACACAGACACACATACACGTATATATATATATATATATATATATATATATATATATATATATATATATATATACACATACTTATATATATAATCTAACACACACACACTAACATATATATTAACACACACACCGACGCACTCACAAACACTTACACATATTTATACACACACAAACACTTATGCACATAGCTATACATATATATAAACACACCTATTTATATATATATGTGCACACACACAGATATATATATATATATATATATACATATACACACACACTCAAATATATATATACACATACACATAAATATATATATATATATATATATATATATATATATATATATATATATATATATATACACACACGCACACTTATACATATACATATACAACACCTAGACATATGCACATAGATATATATAAATACACACACAATTATAGATACACAAACACATAAACGTATATATAAATATATATACATATATAGACACACACATAAACACAACACTATACCCAACCACGCACACAACACTCTCCAACGCACGCTCAATGGCCCCTACACGCACAAACACCTATAAATATATAAAATATAACCCGAAAAGTCTAGCACACACTCCCCGATGCTAACCCAATGCGTGCACAAGCCCGAAACTAGAAAACCAAGTCGAAATGGCCGTTCGGTCATTTCGACGAACACGCGGTGTGCGGTTCGGAAAATCTCCTGAAACGCACACCAAACCAACTCAAAATTGGCCCAAAATTTACCCACGGGTTCTAAATGATGCCTAAATCCTAGAAAAAATGCTACCGCATCGATTCTAGGTCCGTGGCAAAAACGCGCACGCACTTAGAATCGGCGACGACAAAAACCCCAAAAATGCCCGAAACGCCCGTTTTTCCGCGACACGACTTCTCGTGTCCGAACGGAGACACGCACTCACCCTCATGACACCCGACAACGTCTACCTAGGTCCGTCTAACCTAGGGCATCACCCAAAATTGGGCCAAATTCGGATTCCACCCGAAATTGACACAAAACCTAGTGTCAAAGTCTCGAAACTCAACCAAACTAGTTTCAACTTCCTCCCACGGGTAGGCTTAGGGTCTAGGAAGGTTCTAAACCACTAATTACACTACATAAAAGTAATTAGCAAGGGGAAAGTTAGGGTTTACCTCTTGGGAGTTGGAATCCCAAGGCCAAAGTCTCCCAATCACTTGAAATCACCTCCCTCAAGCTCCAAGCCACCAAATCTAGCCTCCACACTATGTCTAGACTCTACACACCTAGGTTAGAGAAAATGTAAGGTTAGGGTTCACATAAAGAAGAAGGAATGGAAGAAGGAAGGAAGAAAAATGAAGGAGAACTTACTTGGAAGAAGGAAGGAAGAAGAAAGAAGGAGTGGGGAAGAAGAAGAAGTGAAGAAGAAGTAGAAAATAGAACAAGGGGGAGGGGCTGCTATGTTATGCATGGGTAGGGGCTGGTTTGGTCGACCATGGTGAAATATAAGGGTTTCACTAATTCTCCAATGCCCAAAATGCCCCCCTCTCACTTGGTTTGGGTTTCGGGTTCCAAAAGCACTCAAACTAACTCCAAATCTCTCCAACTAACCCACTAAAAATATAATAAATATTCTAAACCCAAAAATAAGTCTCACAAGGGTGTGGGTTGGGTCGAACATGGGTCCACTAGGGTCTGACATGGGTCCAGGCTAGCCAAAACCCTAAAACAATCAAATAAAAATAATACAATCACTATTTAAATATAAATATAATTAATTAAATACAATACACAATTTACCAAATAAAAATAAAACAAATAACCCTATTTTCTAGAATTGGTTAGTGACAAGCCTACCCTCCTTAAAATAATTTCGACTTCGAAATTAAAAGACGAAACTAGGACAGGAATGCAAGGAAAGAACCATAGCTCAGGGCTCAAAAAGATAGGGGTATCGCTCGCACATTTCATCCTCCCTCTCCCAGGTCGACTCACCTGGAGAGTGATGCCTCCACGCGACACGAACCAAGGGAATAGTCTGGTTCCTCAACACCTTCTCCCGCCGATCCAGAATCTCCACCGGCTGCTCTGGATAGCTAAGAGTAGGGCCCACCATGATCTCCGAGTGATCCAATACGTGACTGGGATCCGCCACGTACCGTCTCAACTGCGACACGTGGAACACATCATGAACTCCCTCCAGCGTAGGCGGCAACTCTAGCCTATACGCCACGGCACCAACCCTCTCAAGAATACGGAAGGGTCCGATGAAACGTGGGCTAAGCTTCCCGTCTCCACAGAAGCGAATAGTGCCCCGCATCGGAGAAATCCTCAGGAACACCAGATCTCCAACCTAGCACAAACAAGGTCTCTGCACTTAGTCTAAAACAAGCAAACACAATAACAAAATCTAGATTCTAGGCTATACCTCGAACTCCAAAGGTCTCCGGTGGCTATCGGCCCAATGCCGCTGCCTGTCCTGCGCCACCCGAAGTCTATCTCTAATGAGCTTGACCTTCTCCGCTGCATCAACCACCATCTCCGGGCCAAGCAAAGCTCTCTCGCCTGTATCATCCCATGATAACGGAGTGCGACACCTCCGTCCATACAACGCCTCAAAAGGTGACATCTCGATACTGGCTTGGTAGCTGTTGTTGTAAGCAAACTCTACCAAGTGCAAGTGATCCTCCCAAGAGCCTCTGAAATCCAAAATACAAGTGCGAAGCATGTCCTCAAGTGTCTGGATGGTCCTCTCTGACTGACCATCTGTCTGTGGGTGATATGCACTACTAAACTTGAGTTGGGTGCCCAAGCTAGCCTGTAGACTCCTCCAGAAATGCGAAGTAAAACGACTGTCCTGATCTGATACTATGCTCACAGGAACTCCATGCAGTCTGACTATCTGGCGCACATACATCTATGCTAGTCTCTCTGTAGACGTACCCACTTTGAATGGTAAAAAGTGGGCCTATTTGGTCAACCTGTCCACGATGACCCAAATCGCATCCTTCCTGCCTGGAGAACGGGGAAGTCCAGAAACAAAATCCATGGTCACATGCTCCCATTTCCACTCCGGAATGGGTAACGGCTGGAGTAAACCTCCTGGCCTCTGCCTTTCCGCCTTCACCTGCTGGCACACTAAGCATCGGGATACGAAGCATGCTATCTTCCGCTTTATCCCGTACCACCATACATGTTGTCTCATATCTCTATACATCTTATTGGCACCTTGATGCATAGAATACTGGGATCGATGCTCCTCCTGAAGAACCTCCTCGCGCAACGACCCACTCGGCACACACAACCTGGTACCGTGCTGCAAAGAACCATCATCAGCAATGGTGAAGTCATCTGATAAACCCATCTGAACCTACGCCCTGATGCTCCTCAGGGACTCATCCTCAAACTGTGTAGCCCTGATCCGGTCTACCAACTCTGACTGAATCTGCAGTCCCCACATCTGCATCTCAACTCCAGGCACTATCACCTCAATGCCCAAGCTCTCTAGATCTGCCAGAAGATAACGATCTGTAGTCAGGCACATAGCTACCGGATACCTGCTCAACGCATCCGCAACTACGTTCGCCTTCCCTGGATGGTACTACAACAATATGTTAAAGTTTTTCATCAACTCCAACCATCTCCTCTGCCTTATGTTCAGCTCTTTTTGGGTAAACACATACTTCAATCTCTTGTGGTCTGTGAAGATCTGTACACGCTCTCCGTATAAATAGTGTTTCCATAACTTCAGAGCAAAGATGACTGTCACGCCCCAGTCCCAAAAATACGTAGGACTAGGACACGTAAGCATGCCAGCCGCATGAATATGGCAACTCCAATATATGGAAACCAAATCCACACGTACGCTGAAATATGAATATCAAATCCACAAGTGGTATAAAACATATGTCACAAGTCACAGGGTATACTCTAGATCTCATCCACAGAAAATTAATATAAACAAATAACCATCATCTATATAACTAGATCTCAATATAAGTAGCTAAGGATGATAGTTGGATGGAAACAAATCCACTACCAACTCGAATGGAAAAGTATATACAATATGAGTACAATACCACAACACAATATAAGAATACCAGCTATCAATCACAACTCGAAGAGAAGATATCCTCGGATCACAAGTAATCATCCAAATCTGCGATCCTGCAAATACTCAAGAACAGATACACCTGGCAGAGGACCAGGTCCTCAGAGGGACGTAATAAGATACAGAAAATACGAGCCAATTTGAGTACAGTAAATATGTATAATATTTGAAAATAAATAAGTATGCTGTACAAGACAATCTATATGAATGCAAATGAGGATAACTTTTCGACGTATGGGCAAGGGTAGGCTACTCGATCTAAGCCTCACAACTCACACACATGCCAATGGACATCAGAAATCGATATACCTCTGGGGTAGCGACCAGCGCGACTCTACAGAAATCGACATACCTCTGGGGTAGCGACCAGCGCGACACACGCCCGTAGTGCGAACTATATACTACGGTTTACCAGAGTGGTTAAAAGCCCATACGTCTAATGATTTCCTCTCATGATACTAGGTGTCAAGTGTGTGTCAACATATCTAATATATATAGTAATGACTGAACTAACTACACATGCAATGACTATAACTGAACGAAACTACACAGGCAATGACTAAATAGAAATATAAATAGCATGCAAAGTACTGTAAATAATTTGGCAAGGTATCTTGCCTGGTAAGGAAGCTGCGATGTACCAATAACCTGCTCCAGAAGTCGCGCAGAACAAATCCAATATCCTATGTATTACAAATTTATCACGTCAAAAGATAATTTATTTTAATTTATTTAATTCTGGAATAATTACTCTAAAATCCTATTTTAATCTTATTATTCTGATTTTTATGTTAATTCCTAAATTTTGTCCAAAGAAACTGAATTTTATCAACTCGAGACTCATGGCACGCAAATCGAGGCAATCTGTTGACTGAAAAGTCCACCGACACAAACTCAACTTTCATGTATGATTTCCTGTAGATTTCAGCGTCAAAAATATGCTGAAATTTACAGCTCGTCCAAATTCAAATTCGTTTGGGAATTATGGCACATACAAATTTTGTATTGTGCACCGATGGTTAAATTCTAACCTAGAAGTTCTACAGAATTAATAGTATATAAATACTTCGAATTAAATTCTGGGAAAAACATTTGTCAATTATCTAGACATTAGGTTTCCGAAACTTTAAACGGTTCATGATTCTGATTCCTGGTTCTCCCGGAATCGCGAAAACATTAAAATACGTCTATTTTTGGACATACTATGCTCTACGAATTTTTCAGAATTTAATACTCATAATTTCGAAAAAAAATTTATATAATCAGAAAGATAACCTCAATAACGTTCTAACAAAAAAAACTAGGCCTTGTTTGGAGTCCGGAGCTATGCGCAATAGCTTCTGGAAGATGAAGGAACCCTAGATGATAATTCTCCAAAAATCGGCTGAAGAAAAACCCTAGAAATTAATATCTAAACTATTATATATAGAGAGGAGAGAGAGAGCAGCCGCGGCTCAGATAGTACCACGTGGCAGCCATCTGACGCTGCCGGCTCAGATCTAACGGACTGGGTCCGCTGCGGCTCGGCTCAGCTGAGTCCGAGTCGAACTCTGACTCGGCTCGGCTCGAGGTCGGCTCGGCTCGGCTCGCACCCACTCACAGTCACTGACAGATGGGCCCGGCACTGTTCACTGCTGGAGGCTGACAGGTGGGCCCCATGTTTGCTGACTGGACATAATTAATTACTTTTTGGATTTTCTTTTCCAGAAATTAGTTTTTAATTCAGTTTTTCATAATTAACTCAAAATAAATGCTAAAAATAATCAGAAAATTTCCGAAAAATTCTAGAAAATATATTTTATTATTTAGAACCTAAAATAAAATTTTGGGATATTTTTAATTAAGTTTTAAAATAAAATAAATTCTTCAAAGTCCTAGAAAATTAGAGTTTCTAGTTTTTAATTAACTAAAAATTATGGAAAAATCCCAATAATATAAAATAGCCTAAAAATAATTCTAAATAAATATTTATATAAGTAAATATACTAAAACAAATTATTTTCTAATTAACTAAGAGAATGCTCTAAATAACTTCAACATCTATAATAAATATAATGATATAAAATATACACAAAAAACCTATTTTGGGTGAGGGAGTTTACAATGACCGCTATCAACTCCAAATCGTGGGTAGGGTAGTTCTTCTCATGAGGACGTAATTGCCTAGAAGCATAGGCAATCACCCTCCCATTCTGCTGCAACACACAACCTAGTCCCTTCCCCGATGCATCACTATAGATAGTGAATCCTCCAGAACCTGATGGCAACGTCAACACTGGAGCTGTCGTCAACCTCCTCTTCAGCTCATCAAAGGCGATCTGGCACTCCTCTAACCAAACAAACTCCATGTCCTTCCGGGTCAGCCTGGACAATGGCTCTGCAATTCGGGAAAAATCCTGAACAAATCTCCTGTAGTAACCTGCCAACCACAGGAAACTCCTGACCTCTGCTACTGAACTCGGAGCACTCCATGCCTCGACTGCCATAATCTTTCTCGGATCCACCGAGATACCCTCTCCAGTCACCACATGACCAAGGAATTCAACCTTGTCAAGGAAGAACTTGCACTTCGAAAGCTTTCCATAAAGCTTCTCCTTCCTGAGAGTCTCCAACACTATCCTCAGATGCTCCTCATGCTCCTCTGGGGTCTTCGAATACACCAAGATATCATCTATAAACACCACCACAAACCTGTCCAGATGCTGATGAACACCTTGTTCATCAGATTAATGAAAACTGTCGGGGCATTAGTCAACCCAAACGGCATCACCATGAACTCATACTGTCCATATCTGGTCCGAAAAGCTGTCTTCGGAATATCCTCCTTCCTGACCTTCACCTAGTGGTAGCCTGTCCTCAGATCAATCCTGGAAAACACCCTCGCTCCGCTCAACTGGTCAAAAAGATCATCAATACGCGGCAGCGGATACTTGTTCTTGATTGTGAGGTTGTTCAGAGCCCTGTAGTCGATACACATCCGTATCGACCCATCCTTCTTCGGCACAAAAAGTACCGGAGCACCCCACGGGGAAGAACTAGATCTGATAAATCCCTTGTCCTGAAGCTCATCCACCTGCTTCTTCAACTCTATCAGCTCACTATTGCTGACTCTATAGACGTGCTGGGATATCGGCTCCGCGCCTGGCACAAAGTCTATAGAGAACTCCACATCTCTGTCCGGAGGTAACCCTGGCAACTCCTCTGGAAAGACATCCATGTACACCTCTATCAGTGGATGTAGCAACCTCGGCTCTACCATCAGGGCTCCGCAGAAGACTCTCTCGCTCTGCTCCACTGCTCTTCTGGCAAACTAAAACTCTGGCTCACCCAGCGGACTAAACAACACTCTGCCTCCATGACAATCTATACTAGCACAATGCATACTCAACCAATCCATCCTGAGTACAATATCGTAGCTCAGAAGTGGCATTACGAGTAGGCACACACTCAACTCCCGGCCTCCCAAGGTAACTCTCCGGTCTCTGCAGACATCACTGACTAAGATGATACCACCCCCGTTCGTGATCTTACAGAGTCTAGCTAAAGGTTCAGCAACAAGATGGTGTCTAACAGCAAAAGATACAGACACAAAGCTATGGGAAGCACCGGAATCAAATAAAGCAAGTGCTGGAATATAATCAAGAAGAACAGAACGTGAGATCACATCACCAATGGGCTCGGCCTCGTCTACAGTCAGGGAAAAATCTCGCCCTTGCTGTCCTCCTCGGTGCTGCTGCTAGTGCTGAGCAAACCTCTGCTGCTAAGTCTGCAAAGGCTGTCCTCTCTGCTGTACTGCAGGTGCTCTGGCAGGTGCCCTCTGAGCGGCTCCTCCGCCCTGAGCTGTACGGGCAAGCGCTGAAGGACAATCCTTGAGCTGGTGATCTGTTGTGCCACACAACAAACATCTGCCCAGCCTCTTTCTGCAGATGTCCCATCCGTGCCCTGGCTTCCTACAGAAAGGGCAAATGATGGGCTGCCTCTGGCCCTGCTGCTGTCCCTGCCTCTGTTGCTGGGGCACCTGCCGGAAGGGAGCACGACCCTGACCCTGGTGCTACTGGGTCTGCTGGAATGGCCTCTTGGCTGGGCCTGCACTGCTGCCTGCTCCCGAAGCATCTCTGCTCCTCTTGGTCTTCAGCT
This sequence comes from Iris macrosiphon, assembly GCA_036927795.1. Lineage (NCBI taxonomy): Eukaryota > Viridiplantae > Streptophyta > Magnoliopsida > Asparagales > Iridaceae > Iris > Iris macrosiphon. The sequence goes on along the minus strand of JAYESA010000001.1, from coordinate 100,793,357 downwards.
CCAAGTCATCCTCAGCTCTCTGTGCGTCGCTGACAATCTGCTCGAAGGTCGCCTCGCGGTCACTCCTAGTCAAGGACTTGACCGCCATGACCAAACCCTTGCGAAACTTCCGCGCCTTCGCTGCCTCAGTCAACCCCTCAATAAATCTGCCCAGACGGCAGAACTCTGCTGCATACTCGTCCACTAGCATGGTCCCCTAGACGAGTGCCTCAAATTGGCTCTCCAATGCACTGAGAGCCACATCCGGGAAGAACTTCTCCTTGAAAAGCTTCTTGAAAGCCTTCCAAGTCAGTCCCGGAACTGCTATCCGCGTATCCGTGCAGTACCAAGTAAAGGCAAGGTCGAACATCTGGCTGCCCGCTCCCTCGATCTGCATGCTGGCTGGGATCAGCGCCAGTCTGAAGATGCCCTCGATATGCTCGATCCAATCGTCGGCGTACAGGATCCCCTCTGTACCCCGGAACTCCTTGGGCCACATCCTCTGGAAGTCGATAATAGTGCCCGACCTAGGATGCTGAGCCTGCTCTGCCTGTGGCTGGATCTGAGCCACTCTGTCCACAGCTGTCATAGCCACCTGATGAGCATTCTCAATGCCCATCCTCATAAGGTCCACCTGGCGGTGCTGCACGTCCATCATCTCTCTGAAGAATACGAACAACTGCGTGGCATCAACCGGTGCAGGTGGTGGTGGAGGAGGTACCACCGGAACAACTGGGGTGACTCTCGGATCAATGGGAGTAAGAGGATCTTCGAGAGACACAGACGCTCCCTCAACCGCAGGAGTGGCGAGTGGAGCGGTAGCGGCTACCGAAAGTCGAGCAGGACGAGAGGTGGCAGACCTCTCGGTGGCAGCTGCTGGGACGGTACGCTGAGACCTGGTCTTCGGAGGCATCCTGAACACAGATCAAAAGAAGTCAATACAGTGCAAGAAACGATAACATCAAAGAAGGACAGTAATATTGCAAAAGAAATCAAATTCAGGAAAAATTAAAGATAGCAAAAGGAAGCAGGAAGGGTCCTAGTTGTGATTAAGCACACTTTATCTCAGCCTATATCCTATATCCTATTGCAAGTAAACCTAAAAACTAGACCTGCATGGGCCACCACCAAAAATGTGTCACGATCCATACCCGAAAAATCGGGCATGAGTCGTGGGTACGTCCAGCCTACGTCGCAGAATCGGCGGTAGAACGCTATAAAGGTCTGTTCTAGGTCAACAATCTATCTATGTATCTCACAAAAATCTGACAATATCCTCTCCAAAAGGAGGGCAACCACGCAATATATATATGAATAATCCTCTCCAAAAGGAGGGCAACCACGCAATATATATAATCTCTCAATCACAATAACTAGGGGAAGAATAAAAGCAAGATATGATAGCAAAAGGAAACCAGAACCAAAGAGAGCAAGACAATATCCAAAAATATACAGTCCAAGTCTATAATAGTCTACAATATCTCACAGCAGCAAAAGAATAAGTACAATCATCCAAATAAACAGCTGGAAACAACCCAGGAAACCCACCTAGCTAACTAGGGCGCTAAAGGCGTCTCTTCGGTGCACTCCTCCTCGATCTCGGGGTCACAACCCTCGTCAACACCCGGCCCGTAGAAAGTCGGGCAGAAATCCTCAGGATCCTCTGAAAAAAATATGCCTAGTCAGGACTGGAGCGAAGTACATAACTCTGAAAGCAACTCCAAATACATGATAAGGTGTATATGAAGAGCAATAGAAAAGTATACAAGATGCACAGGAAATAAATACATACTGGAGCAGAATAAGTAGCTGCAAGGTAAATTGGAGAACAATACAAGTAGAGAAGTAACTTCATGTGAGAAAACATGAATACTAGCTAAGTGCCTTGAGCACAAGTTCTTTATATGATCGGCTTAGGTTGCACATGAAAAACACTACGATAACTCCGTTATGCGTGAGTTGCATAACCGACATACACATGAATACTGTTTGGCTTTGATAACATAACCAACTCCTACTCCCCTCCCCCACTAATACCATTGGATCCAACCACAACACGCTACGTACATGATTATAGCTCGCACACACGAAGGCGAGAGCACAAGAATCACATGATAGCACATGAGAATCAATACCCGATGCACATGATGAAATACACGTGATAGAGTACCCGCTGAACACGGTAAGGGGGATAGCATCTCATGACGGGATCCACTAGTACCAGCTCGTGCAACAATGTGTCAGAATCAAGTATCACAGTCCTAGAACAGGTGATATAAACGCTATCATGAAATGAAAATTATCAGAGGTAGGTACTCGCCTGATGTCCTGAGCAACTGATGAGGATCGAGATCCAGACCGGTGTCGCAAGAACCTATTGCGAAAAGCAGAATTAAACAGGGTTCTAAGGATTTAAACTGATATAAAATAATTAAAAATAGGCTTCTAGGGATATTCTAGGTCGAACGGGTCAAACCAGTAAAATTCGGGTCAAAAAGTCAACCCATGGTCCAAAAAGTCAACTCTAGGTCAAAACAAGGTCAAACGTTGACTTTTACGGTCAACAGGGACAATTATGGTCAAAGCTAGGTCAATGTAGGGTGCCCCTGAAATTCTAGGTCAAATCGAGCTCATTAAGCTAGAAAACTCTCAAACTCGCCTCCTCGAGATACCGAGATACCCTCGGTATCCGATACCTCGCCCTAGGCCACGCACCCCGCCTAAACCCGCTAAAACCTATGCTAGCATGCGTAAATATATACACATAAGCATATAAAAATTACTCTAATACTATTCCTAGGCTATTGCTCAAATACCCCGCTCGAAACTCAATACCTTGGATATCTCAAGGTATTGAGATACCTCGGTATCTCAAGGTATTGAGATACCGCTCTCATACCCCTCTAACTAGCTATTTAGTTGGCTATCTAAGCACCTAGATATATTCCTAGTTAATAATCTAGGCTAATATATCTATATATATCATATATTATACATATCTAAGTACTATATTAATATATATATAGGTATCCACAACACATACTTATATACCCATATCCCTACATATATACATATATAGCACATATATACCTATCTAGCTATATGTACATATATATCTATACCTTAGATAGGTAACTACCTATCTATCCATAGATATATCTATCTACCCAACTACCTATCTATCTATCTATTACGTATCTATCTATCTACCTATCTATAATACTATTTATAAATCTAGCGAGCTATCTATCTATTTCTCTATTACCTATCCCTCGCTACTGGCTACCTCGCGAATGCTGCTGCTGCCCTTGCATTGCTGCTGCTGCTGCTAGTTTTTACTGCTGCTACTGCCTGCTTTTATGCTGCTGCTGCTGCATATTCTGCTGCTGCTGCTGTGCAGCTGCTGTACAGTGCTGCACAGCACAGCAGCTGCTGCACAGTGCTGCCTGCTTCCCCCCCCCCCCCCCCCCTCTTCGCAATCACACACAGACACACACATATATATATATATATATATATATATATATATATATATATATATATATATATATATATATATATATATATATATATATACAACTAGATATATATATAATCTAACACACAAACACTAACATATATATTAACACACACACCTACACACTCACAAACACTTACACATATATATTTATACACACACAAACACTTATGCACATAGTTATACATATATATAAACACACCTATTTATATATATATGCACACACACACAGATATATATATATATATATATACATATACACACACACTCAAATATATATATACACATACACATAAATATATATATATATATATATATATATATATATATATATATATATATACACACACACACGCTCACTTATACATATACATATATATATATATATATACATAAACACCTAGACATATACACATAGATATATATAAATACACACACAATTATAGATACACAAACATATAAACATATATATATATATATATATATATATATATATATATATATATATATATATAAATACATATATAGACACACACATAAACACAACACTACACACAACCACGCACACAACACTCTCCAAATCACGCCCAACGGCCCCGACACACACAAACATCTATAAATATATAAAATATAATCCGATAACTCTAGCACACACTCCCCGATGCTAACCCAACGCGCGCACAAGTCCGAAACTAGGAAACCAAGTCGAAATGGCCGTTCGGTCATTTCGACGAACACGCGGTGTGCGGTTCGGAAAACCTCCTGAAACGTACACCAAACCAACTCAAAATTGGCCCAAAATTTACCCACGGGTTCTAAACGATGCCTAGATCCTAGAAAAAATGCCACCACGTCGATTCTAGGTCCGTGGCAAAAACGCGCACGCACTTAGAATCGACGACAACGAAAACCCCAAAAACGCCCGAAACGTCCGTTTCTCCGCGACACGACTTCCCGTGTCCGAACGGAGACACGCACTCACCCTCAAGACACCCGACAACGTCTATCTAGGTCCGTCTAACCTAGGGCATCATCTAAAATTGGGCCAAATTCGGATTCCACCCAAAATTGACACAAAACCTAGTGTCAAAGTCTCTAAACTCAACCAAACTAGTTCCAACTTCCTCCCACGGGTAGGTTTAGGGTCTAGGAAGGTTCTAAACCACTAATTATACTACATAAAAGTAATTAGCAAGGGGAAAGTTAGGGTTTACCACTTGGGAGTTGGAATCCCAAGGCCAAAGTCTTCCAATCACTTGAAATCACCTCCCTCAAGCTCCAAGCCACCAAATCTAGCTCCCATACTATGTCTAGGCTCTACACACCTAGGTTAGGGAAAATGTAAGGTTAGGGTTCGCATAAAGAAGAAGGAATGGAAGAAGGAAGGAAGAAAAATGAAGGAGAACTTACTTGGAAGAAGGAAGGAAGAAGAAAGAAGGAGTGGGGAAGAAGAAGAAGTAGAAAATAGAACAAGGGGGAGGGGGCTGCTGTGTTATGCACGGGTAGGGGCTGGTTTGGTCGGCCATGGTGAAATATAAGGGTTTCACTAATTCTCCAATGCCCAAAATGCCCCTCTCTCACTTGGTTTGGGTTTCGGGTTCCAAAAGCACTCAAACTAACTCCAAATCTCTCCAACTAACCCACTAAAAATATAATAAATATTCTAAACCCAAAAATAAGTCTCACAATGGTGTGGGTTGGGTCGGACATGGGTCCACTAGGGTCTGACATGGGTCCAGGCTAGCCAAAACCCTAAAACAATCAAATAAAAATAATACAATCACTATTTAAATATAAATATAATTAATTAAATACAATAAACAATTTACCAAATAAAAATAAAAAAATAACCCTATTTTCTAGAATTGGGTAGTGACACATATCTATACTAACACTCTCCGCCCTCGACTGGTATAGTAGATCCAACCATGGCACGCTACGACACGGGATTCTTCGAGAAGGTAGCTAGTCTCCTCGAGAATCAGTGTCTATACCAGTACAAGAAGAACAAGGCTTATATAAGATACACCAAGATATACAATGAATAACATCTCATGACGGGATTCAATAATACCAATCCGTATAACCAATGTGTCAAGAAATCAAGGATATCTACACTAGATACAAGAAACCTAGAAGATATCATAAATAAAAAAATGTCAGAGAATGTACTCGTCTGAGGTCCGGAGCAATGAATATCAAATTATGTCTGTATCGGTGCCTCACAGACCTATATATGAAATTCCATGTCATTACAGTATTTTTTGAATCATAAACTTGCTATACTAGCTTAAAACTAGGTCTCTAAATCAACACTAGGTCTAAGTCAAACTAGGTCAAATTTGGTCAAACTAGGTTAAATCTAGGTCAACACAATTAAACTAGATTATTTTCTAATTTTTAGGTTAATTTTACCTATTTACAAGATTTATAAAGTTATACTAGGTCTTAACAAGTCATTATTTGGTTTTTAGGTGCTAACTGTGGTGCCCCATTTCCCCTATTCGGGGAGCGCAGTTAAGAAATACAAGACGGTATCGTTCGATCGGGATAGATTGAAACAAGAACTCGTCCTCGTTATGGATTTGCTTCTTCGGAATTGATTCCCATATTCAGTGGACCGTGCCCCCGGGATCGACTTAGCAGCAGAGTCAGGAGGGACCTCTCCGCGGCATCCTTGTTGCCTCAGTTTTTGCCGTCGCTAGTTGCTTTCGTTCTTTGAGTTGGTTTTCAGATTTGCTTGGATTTTTCTTGAATGGTTTCGATAGATTTTATTGTTTTCGTTCATTGAACTGCACTTCAATTCCGAGATTAGAAAGAGTGGAAGAGGTATTGATCATGCTGTTCGTGGATGCAGGTGAACGAGCAGTAGGCGGCGTACAAGCGGAGTCTTAAAGCGCCTCTTTCCTTCTCCCTTCCAACCAACTAAGTGAGTGGCTACCATCCCGATTAGCTAGTCCTTCTTCCAAGTCTTCACACCTATAAATCTTGCATTCTTGTTGTCCCGATCAAACGATACCAAGTAATACCTAAAAGATGTCAAGATAAAAAGAGAATAGACTTGGATTATATTTCTTGTCAACTAAACTTGTGAACGGTTATCTTATTGTATGCTAGTTTATTTCAATGTTCTATACATGCTTTAATTTGAGTTAGAATGCATCTTCTATAAATTGTGCTAAGTATGGATCATATCTTGTATGCGAATAATTGTTCAGGGAGGCTATGCAAAATGAATCATGCAATGCTACTTGTCTTGTACTCGTATTGCCTCAACTGCATGAACTGTTAACTTAGTAAACATACCGTTTGATCACGGACAACTTGTGCACAAGGTCATTGGTTCCTGCGGACGATCGCTGGGGCACTAGCACCGATCCAGTCCGGACGGAACTCTATTGTATAGTCTATTGTGCTGGACGAGATGGCTAGTAGCGCCTATTATACTTTCGCTGCATACCATTTTTGCCAGTGGCTAGTGTCCTTTATGGCAATCAAGCCAGTGATCACCACGTATATTTAAATATGTTGCAAACTAACTTGTGTCTTCGTGGCAGGGAAGGCATGGTAAGTATTGTGCAAGTGATTCAGACGGACAGGTAAAAGCCACCGAACAGTGGCAAGTTCATTCAGTAGTTTATATATATATACTGCTGCTTGTAAAATAAACTAAGGCAAGATAGAAAGACCACAAATAATATGCATGCTTCATTAAAATAACGTGTTGATTGGTATAGTTGGGTTAGCTCGCCTTCACCAGTATATTTTGATGTACTGACCCTCGTTGAAACAGGTTCCCCGTACTAAGGAGATCCGAGCGAGGAGCTGAAGTCGTCTTCCCGATCCAGTCCAGCTGTAGGCGCATCCTGATCGTGCCACATTTTGAAGTACTTGAATAAAGGAGCTAGAAACCCAAACACAATGCAGCTCAGAGGGAAAGCCGTCATCCCTCCGGGAGGTCTTTATATTTTGAAGTTTAGTAAAGGGATATAATATACAGGACTGCCATCTCATTTTGTGTCAACACTTTTGTAAGTCCGTGCGGTAATTAGCTGACTCGTTCAAGAGTTTGTAATAGATATTCATATATCAATAAAGAAAACTTTTCCATCTTCAACTTGTGTTTCAATTTATCTGCGTACTCTGAATATGTGCTCGTTATGCAAAAATACTCTAGCCTTGTGCCGGCGCAACCCCAGGCCCGCACGGCGGTCACGCCGGGGGACGCCCAAACGATTCCACGAAATTGGGGCGTGACATGTTGGTATCAGAGCATAGCTTCAAAGTTCCTTTGACCCTCGCGCTAGAAAAGTTTCTTTAAATGATCAATTCCTGTGCGAACTCTTGAACTCGTTAGGCCAAAAATGAGATACGTTCATGCAATAAGTCCACAATATATTATGATCTGATGTAATTTACCTTCTTTTGAAGTAATAGCGCAAGCGCAATCATCAGGGCAAGCACCGAACAAGACACAAGCTCAATAAAGTAGTTCGGGCACTTCGGGAAGTTCAGGGAGCCAGCGAGCCATGTCTCGCGTCGATCCCATCCAGCAAATGATGCGGATGTTGGAGGCAAACCAACAAAGGGATGAGGCTCGCTACGAACGGGCCAAGAAGCGAGCGAAGGAGGAGAGGTAACTCAAGTTTCAAGACAATATAGAAGCTTGATTCTCAGTCTAACAGAAACAGGTAGATACCCTACAACAGATCGTTCAGACCTTGGCTTCCAACCATTCCGCGGCAACAGCGGCGACTCCGGTGGAACATCACATGCTTGAAGTCGAGATGCCTTAAACTCCAAGGAAGAGGGATGTGACTGCCTTCGACTTTGGCGATTTCAAGAAAGTCTGCAATACTCCATTCAACGAGACTGAGGACCCAATCGTGGCTCTAGATTGGTTAGCCGAACTTGAAGACCACTTCGCTCTGCTAGAGGTCCCCGAGGAGAAGCGCGTCGCATGCGCACAACGACAGCTCCGCCTCAACGCGCACGATTGGTGGAACGTGCATCGACGATCTCTTCAAGTTGACCATGGAGAGGAGGCGATCGCGTGGACGACTTTTCGTGCCGCGTTTGAAGAGGAGTTTATACCCCCTCCAGTACGACGTCAGAAGGAGAATAAGTTCGTGCAACTAAGGCAAGGCAGCATGACAGTCAAACAGTATTTCGCTGAATTCAATCGACTCTCCAAATTCGCTAGCGCCTATTTACCTGATGCAGCAAGCCGAGCTAGAAGGTTTGAAGGTGGTCTATGTCCTGCCATCCATGCACACGTAGTCGTTCATCAGTACGAAACTATGCGGGGAGTCATGAATCATGCCCTATCTCTTGAACCGCAGTATCCTCATGTTGTTGTCGGCGCTGTGCATACCTCCAATAACAAACGCCCTAGCAACGAGAAAGGAAACAACGCTGCAAAGCGTCCAAACAAAGGTGGCAAGCAAGAAGAAAAATTAGATAGACTATGTCACTTCTGCAGGCGGCCGGGGCACACGAAATATAAATGTCGTCTGAGACTTGGGTTATGCTTAGTATGCGGTGAATCAAACCATGTAGTTCGTGACTGTCCGTTGCGCCATGATCTTCGTCCTTAACATAATATTTCCTAGCGGTATGTTCTACTCCTAAGTTTTATGGACGAAACTTCCAATTAGTTGGGTAGGATGTGGCGTCTCGTTCCCCCTATTCGAGGAGCGCAACTAAGAAATACAAGACGGTATCGTTCGATCAGGATAGATTAAAACAAGAACTCGTCCTCGTTATAGATTTG